>PVKE010034141.1:0-17546 GCA_004027555.1 Craseonycteris thonglongyai | reverse complement strand
TCATCTTATAAGGCCACCAGTCCTATGGGATTAGAGCCTCACTCTTATGATCTCATTTAACTATCTCCTAAAAGGCCTTAACTCCAAATATAGTCACATAGTGATTAGGGCTTCCACATATGAAGTTTGGAGGAATGTAATTCATCCATAGCACTTTGACAGCTAAGAATTTGAGAGCCAAATCTGTGTGACACATTAAGAAAGATCAGAAAATATTTGACATTATTATTGTATACATATTTCTTATTTTTCTTTTTCATAAGTATTTATATTATGTAAGCTACCTTAAATCTTTTTTATAAGACAGTACAAATAAGTAAATAAATTTTCATCTGTAATAGATTTGTATGGATATTTGCTCATTGAAATGACAGTAAAAATTGTATATCTGGATGTCAAAAGATGCTGGAGGCAGTTCAGCCATCACATTGCTCTGAGAATACTTACAAATTTATATCACTATTTAGGCTTATAATATATATTACAACAGGATGGTGCCTTCTCCCTTTGATAATATAATAGAACATCGGTAAATTAAAATTTTACAGACTGTAAAATTGCTTTCCTATTTATAAAAAAATGACAAATTTTCTTTCTCTTATTCTAGAAAACTTTTAAGAAAAAAGAGCAGAAATCATTAAAGCCAGAGCCAAAACCCCAACCAAGGTATACCTTTTATATAATAGCAGAAAAGTATAAATTAATTTGCTTATTTTTGGTTTTATTCTAACTTAAGTCTTTAGGTTTGAAGAAGTATTGATTTTTGATGTATTCTTTTCAGTGTTTTTGTTCCATTTGTCTAAGGCAAGGAGAAAAAATTATTTATTTATTTTGAGTATATTAAAGATCATTCAAATAGACCAGGCTGAAGTTTACTATATAGTAGCTAGGAAAAGCCATGTAAACAATACTACATAATAATTGAGAAAAAAACTAACAGAGTCTGAGTGACCTATGAATTACTATCAGGTGGCCTATCATATGTGAATCGGAGTCTGAAAAGTAAAAAAAAATAGAATGAGGCAGAAAAAGTAGTTGAAGAAATGAACTGAATTTTTTCCATATTTACTGAAAACATCTACATATCCAAGAAGATTATCACATTCTAAGCAAGATAAACACATACACACACACACACACACACACATACATACCACATCTGTAGGCACATCAGAGTCAAAGGATTGAGAACTGAAGGCAAAGAAAAAAAACCTTGGAAATAACCAGAGGGGAAAAATATACACTGGGCTGCATTTCCAAGATTGATGAATGTCTTCCCATAAGAAATGATGGAAACCAGATGGCAATAAAAGTATACATTTAAAGAAATGAAAGAACAAAATCAACTGACAATTCTATGTCTAGTGAAACTATATGACAACATTAAGGATGAAAAAAGACATTTTTAGCTGAATTAAGATTTAAGAATTTATTGCTAGCTGATTTTTACTTCACTAATGTTAAAGGAAGCTCTTCATAGTGAAAGGAAATGACACCTGAGCAACCAGTAACACTGAAAGATAAACCTGAAAGGTAATACTAAAAATTACTTGGTTAACTCAAACGCACACAGGAAAAGGGGATCATATGGAGTGAATAAAAAGTGGTAGGAAACTGGAAGACAAACTCAAATGTACCAACATTTGTATTAAATACAGAATATATTACAGAATAATGATTATAGTGAAAAGTAAGAGCTCTCAGAGTGGATAAAAAAGCAAAAATCAATTCTATGATGTGTGTAAGAGATGCATATAAAAAGACATTAATTGGAAGTACAAGGATAGAGAAAGAAATGATGAAAAATATCTGGCAGAAGAATGCTAGAGTATTAACATCAAAGACTTTTCAGAGATAAAGAGGACATTTTATAATTTTAAAAGGTCAATTAGAGTTAGATAATTCTCCTAAATGTGAATGCCTTAGTAATAGAGCTCCAACATAAAACAAAAATTGATAGGATTAAAGAATAAAACAGACTACTCCACAGTTATTGCTGAAATATTTTTACATACCTTTTTAAGTAACTGATAGGAAAATTAATAAAAAGAATAAATAATGATAGAGCAGATTTGAACAAACCAGCAATTAACTTGACCTAATTGACATTTATAGAAGACTATCCAACAATTGTGGAATATATGTGTTTTTTAAGTGCACCTGTTAAATCATTATGAAGATAAGAACAGAAATGAACTACGTAATAAGAAACAGAGAAACAATAAAGTAAATTAGCTAAGCCAAAATTTGGTTCTTTGAAAAGATTAACAAAATTTGTAAGCTTCTAACAAAAGTGAAAATGAAAAAGAAGAGCTAAAACACAAATTATCAAGACTGAAAATGAAAGAGATGGTATCACTATATATCCTTTAGACATTAAAAGGTCAGGAAAATATATGAATAACTTTAAGCCAATTATATTCAACCATTAAGACGAAGTGGATATATTCTTTAGGAAAAACAACATACCAAAAACTGATGCAGGAATAAATAGAAAATATGAATAACTCTTGCGTATTAAAGAAATTGATTTTGTTATAAAAACCTTCCCACAAAAAGACTTGCTTTATAGGAAAAAAAAGTAACTGTTACATGTAAATTATTTTTCAAAGTATTTGTGCTAAAAGAAACTTATCTTATTCTGTAGATCTTTTTCTAGAAATAATTTTTACCTGGTTAGCTTGAGTGGGAAGTAGTTCTTCCTCATAGGTGTTACTAAATTAAAATTTAATGCAGCCCTTTCAATGATAAGAAAATTGTACAGTCTGAGAGCTGAGTGTTTATTATATTTATTTTCCTACAGCCAGCCAGCTAGTCTGAATGCTAAACATTTTCATGTACAGTCTACCATCTGTTGCAGGCATAAAGAACTGTAGCAAAGTTTTGTGGGATAGCTAGCTAATATTTGTAGGGCGATCTTAAATATTTTAGAGACTGATAACTGAAGGGAAGTTTTGAGATCACTTACTTCAGTCCATTAAATTCCACTTGAGAAAACAGAGATTCAAAAAGATTAAGTGACTACTTCAAGGTCACAAAAGTAAAAAAACCCAAAAACCCAAAAAAACAAAAAACAGCTTTACTAGAAGCCAACCTCCCACTTCACAGTATTCTTAGTCATGGTGCTTTTATATGATTTGTACCTTAAATTTTAACAGCCTTCTACTTAAGAAAAGTAGACTGAAACTTTACTTAATGAATTAGCAAATCTAAGAGTGGCTTTAATAATTAAACAGTGTTTCTAGATAAGAATCTTGGAGAAAAAGAGGGAGATTTAAAAGAAAGAAAAACAATATGAAAATAAAGTAGTGAACATTATAAAACTCTATAGGTATCACATACAGGCACTTTTCATTAAAATATTTTAAATGAAACAATATTAAGATATTTCTTATTTATTTGAAATCCTTCACCATTGTCATAGAGATTTCATGATACTTCAAAATCAAAATGTTGGGATTTTTTTAAAGCAGTGGTGTCCAAACTTTTGGCTTCCGTGGGCCACATTGGAAGAATTGTCTTGGACCACACATAAAATACACTACAATAGATGAGCTAAAAGAAAAAGAAAAAAAAATCTCACAATGTTTTAAGAATTTGTGTTGGGCTGCATTCAAAGCCCTCCTGGGCTGCAGGTTAGACATGCCTGCTTTAAAGCTTAGCCTAAAGCATTTTTTCTTGTTCGAGAGTAATTCTTCATGTATTTTCAGCTAGCAGTTTCTTTAGCGTTTGCATCAGGCAGAGTTTAATATCAGTTTCCATCAATCATCAGGCAACTTCAGCAAAGTACTGGCCAATTTCTAAAGTACTTTTACATTTCAGAGATAAAAATATGTCACACATAGAGTGCCAATGCCAGACTACAGTAAATACAAGAGAGTTTGTTTTTTCCCTCTGTGCTTAGTTATAGAAAAAAAGATGATGGAATTCATTTACACATACCCACAAGCTTTGCAGGAACCCTCTACAGTTGGCAAATAGGACTGGTTTGTGCACCCACTCAGCTGTATTTTTTAAGAAGGCAGGTGCTTGGCTGTTAAAAGGTTGAGATGCAAAGTTAAGCCAACTAAACAATGCTGTTGCTGCCCCTGATTTGGAATTACTTCAAATTTGAGCACCCACTCCTCTTGGTAGGGAATGAAATCTATTGCATTAAATGGATAAATAGTGGTAGATAATGCAGTCATTAATATTTCTGTCCTAATCTTTAATGATCATCAGCCTAAAAGACAAGTTTTCATATTTCTATTTTTTTTGTTCTTTTTATTGTTTCTGTCAACTGTGCAGATCTGAAAAATTAGGATAATGAAAGCTGATATAGTAGTATGTAGTCCATTTGTTTGTACAATTATGTGTACAAGTGCACATAAGACTTTATTAGCAGCATTATTAAAGAGCTATGATTCTCAAGTCCAGCTCATTTATAATGAATTTACTAGGTTGCAAAATCCACAGTGGCTACTTGATTTTATTTTGGTATATATATATATCCAACATTTGTAGAATATAATTTTCATAGACGAACATTGATAAAACAAAAATACTTGATTTCTAAATGAATATATCTACTTCCTCGATATTTTAATATAAATGACAAATTTTGAAATTGTTAGAACTTTCTAATTTTCAGAAAATTATTAGAAATCCTTAGATTAAAAAAAGATTGAGAATGCGTTAAACCTTTTTTAAGGGGAAGGGAGGTTATGTTAAGCATTGCAAAGAAAGCTAAGCAATCTCAGTTCAATTACAATTGCCAAAGATACATTTTTCTGAGTTTTATATGCTTTAAAGTAGAATATCTAATGTAAAAATTCTAGGCTGGGTGAATATCTTCAGAAGAAAATCAAGTGTGAGGCGGGGAGAAGAAATCCTCCCAGCCCCCATAACATTTACATTTCAGGATGGGGACTGGTTGGAGCACTTCAGGTAGTGAACAGTTTAAAGCACATACTTTTAGAGGCTTTAAATAGAATATCAACCTCCACCCTTTAATATGATCTACTTAAAGAAATTGCTGTAGAACTGGGAGCACTGAAAAATAAGAAGGCTCTTGGGTTTTTTTGTGGGGTTGGGGTCATCTAGTATTGTGAGGAATGATCAGGATATAAAAGGAGTGTAGAAAGCACACAAGAGGACACAGGGCATTCAGATATGTTAACTATTTATAAATGTTGCCTGAATTTGAGTGGTGTTATCTTCCACTTCAGGAGGATTCCCCACACTGATTTTTTAAGTGAACAGATTTTACTGGCAGGAAGTACTAACCCCTTGTGAAGATTTGGAAATGAAGTACTAAGTAATATTGAAACAATATTATTCATGAAAATGTATGGCATCCTTTTTCTTAGAAATCTATGTCGCCAAGCTGAATTTAATGTATTGTTTTTAAATTTAATAGACCTCATAGAAGAAATTAAAGTAGGCCACAAATTTGTTTTACTTGTTAGTAAACTTGCTTTGAAATCCTGCATTCAAATCATAAGGGCATCACACATTTCTACTACAAGGCTGCACATACAGGAAATGGACATCCTCGACAAAGCTTGGTAGCAGAGGATCCAAAGCAGTATAAACTGTGTAAATTATAACTAAATTGCAAAGCATTTGGACAAAGCAGGCATGCTAATCTAATCAGGAAAGCGGTGATATTTACTTTTCGATAATGCAGGTTGGAAAAAGAATTGGGGGATGGCGGCATCACAGATCTCTTAATGTATTTCTGAACTTGGCAACTTGAACTGGTTTTTGTCACATATTTGCAGCTTAAAAAGTATTTGGCTTTTACAAGAGCCAAAATAAGTATCCTTTAATCACTTTCAACCTATGAACAGATGGGCAAACAGTGCTTTTATAAATGGAGCATACAAAATTCTTCAGTATCAGCCAAAACTAATTAGTAGCAATATCTGAAACAAACTCTAAAACTGATTTAGTGTTTAATATATATTATCATATAAGCATTGACAGTTGAAAGGAAATTCCCTATTCCAATGTTTGCCAAGCTCAGTGTCTAATGTTCAGACATGATTAATTTACTAATTAACTGATTGTGTCTTTTCTCACATATAATCTTGCTTAATGACTTCTTTGATCACAGAAAAGTATTTGATTTTATACTTTGATTATAGATTTGTTAAACTTCAATGGAAAAATAAAACTAAGCTATTTTGCCCTGGTCTTTCTCTCAACCTTTCTTAGAGTAACTTCTGAGGAATTGGCTTGAGGACAAGGGGTGGTTTCTTCTATGGTAAAAACTGGTTTTAAATCTAGCTTCCAATGACTAACATGTTTATCTTTATAAATATTTTCTAAAAGAGTTTATTAGAGACTCTTCAGTGGCTAAGAATCTGTGAAGATGATAATTCTCTCTACATCAGAATTGTGTTAAAACATTGTAAAGGAGGATCAATTAAAAAAATTACATTTGCAAGAGAAAACAAATTCTACCCATTCTATAAATCAGAGGAGGTTCCTGGCCTCCACCTATTTGACAGTCACACTATATTTCCCAAATCTTATCTACTTACAACTCATTCTTTAAAAAAAAAAAAGATTTATTTTATTGTTTGAGAGTTGAGAGAGAGAGAGAGAGAAGAGAGGACCCAGAGCAGTCTCCATAGTTATATATATCATTAGTTGTGACAATTTTATTCCACATAGGTGGATGTGGAAGGTGAGATGCTTTGTTGCCGTGTGGTGTTAACCAGTTGCACCACAGTTCACCACACGGGTCTGCAAGGGCTGGGGTCAGAATTCAATCCCTGGACCTCAAGGTTGTAAGGCGAGTGCCCAACCTGCTGAGCTATCCCAGCATCCCTCACTTACAATGAATTCTTTTACCTGCCATGAAGTTGAATATTTATGTAGTAAAGTCAGTATATACGGTCTGACTATGTCTTTTCAGTACCACTGACACCAACAAAAACAAAAACCAGTCACCCAAGCAGTCACCCAAGTCATCCTAACCATTGAGGAAGTCATGACATAATTTTGCCATCTTTTGATTTTTGAATTCTTACTGTGCTAGTTATACCTTCATGATCTTGAGAAGTTACGTAATTTATCTTCACATCTGTTTATAAAATCAGAGTAGTTAACATATATTCAATAAAATAATTTTGAGAATTAAAAAAGTATGTCAGAAATAATTTCTTAAAAAAGGCTTCTAATACTATTGTTACTAATTCATTTACTTTTTATATTATATAATGTATATTGGTCTAATTAAGAAAATCTGAATGGAATAGAAAACAAGAAATAAACATTTTTCCTCTCCACCTAAAGTTTTCTTTATAACCTAGTGATTAATCAAAGGTTTGTATCATTTTATTGGATGATTTAATGAATCAGTCTTATTTAAGGCAGGTCTTGAGCAAGAGATCCTTAGAAATACTTCTCAGATGATTCTAATACCATCCTTGATTCAGAAGCACTGCATTAAGACAGTCACAAATAATATTGACATGTTTTATTCTGGCTTTATTTATATATGTCTTTAAGAAAATAATGTTGCACTCATATAATGCATATAATTTGGTATCTTCTTTCTCAATATAATTTTCAAAAACCTCAGCATTTTCTCACAAGTCACTTCTATGACCTCAAATATTGGTTCATTGGACATAATACTATTTACTTAGATATTTGTTTCTTATTTTTTTCCATAATAAATGAAGTTATAAAGAATATTTTCCCACACGTAGCTTTTTTTTTTTTAGATTTTAATTTTTTTGGAGATTAGTGACAGACAGAATTACCTGTGTTTGTTTATCACAGGATAAAAGAGATTTTCTTTCCCTGACTGTAAGATATGTGCATACCTACTTATGAGGGAGAGAAGATAAGTTGTCACCTTGCTTTCTCAGCTCTACCTTGTGTTTAAGTTGCACTCATAAGGCACAATTTTGACTAAGTTAATTCAGCAACTTTTGATTCAGTATCATTAGACCTCTTTGTATTTTACTTGGCCAATTTCATTAACATGAATGAATGAAATAAGAGTTATTGATCAAAACGTAAAGATGTCCTCATTGTATAATTAGCAAAATTCGAATCATGTGATACGAAAGCATCAGTAACTTCTGTCTGAAAGAATGATAGCTTCTTTATTCTTTTAAAATAATTTTATGTGGCAGAGATATTTTTACTTTTATTGTCAGTTCTTTTATTAAGGTTAGAAGTTAGAAATCATTCGATAGCTCTCTTCCAGGTTTTATACACGTTATATACAACAGTGTAAGCATCCTCTTTCTCATTTTAATATTCTTAATTTCTCCAGTATTCCTTGCTTGTCAGGAAGTGACATCCTATCAGACAGAAATTTCTTATGCAATAGAGGAAAAACCAGGCTGGTTATGTAGGACTTAGTAGCAATCATTTTCACATAATAAGTAAGTCCATATTTCTTAATAGGAGCAACCACATCTAGTTAAATGACACCTTTAGATGTGATATTTTTAGTATGAAAAATGGATACTAATGAGATTTTTAAATTATAATGTAGTAGAAGGAAAATGCTGATTTTAATAAAGCTGTAAGTAAACATAAAATGAATTTAATAAAACCATTTTGTATATATTTAACTATTCTGCTACATTTCATAGATAAAATAAATTAATAATATATGCTTTTAATTTTTATAGAATTATCATTTCTAATGATTTTCTAATTTATGAGCTATACTGACATTTTTATTAGGATTTTTTTCCCCTAGAGTTCTGGGGGGTTAGTTGAAACCATTTATATACATTTAAAGGGCATTTCTTTATAATTTCTATAAGTAAAGTCAAATAAATTAAAATTTGTATGTAGTTCCTTACAAAGGAAATTTTCTCATGCTTTTAATTAAAATTCATATCAATCATAACTTACTGTTTATTCAATCCTAGAGAATTAATTCTTACTCTGCTCAGATCTTGGAGTAAGCAGATAACGTTGTCTTTTTCTGGATGAATAGAATTGCAGCAGGTTCACGGTTATATCACTTTAAATGGAGAGGCCTGTAGTCATAAGTCTTTTCCTTCTACTATAAATTGTTAAGAAAATGCTTCCTTTATAAGGCTATCATTCTTTTTATGTTTATTTCAGGAGTTGTAATTTATGAGCTGTAGTTTGTATAACAGGCTTTTGGAAGGTGTGAGTAAGTTAGAAGCCACCTATTGAAGATATGACTGAATGGCATAACATATATTTAGTGTGTATATAGTTAGTATTATTAATATATTAACTACTGGTATAATAACCAATGGTACAGGGTATCAGATAGGAGAGGAATGGAGTCCTCTATAGAGGATGTACATATTCATTCACAAAAATTTAGTCATTGATCACCTTGAAATAAGAACATATTACTCACAGTCAGGACATTCACACACCTCAAGTTTTTAAAACAAATTTCCCATAAAGTGTGTGTCATGAATGTCGTTACTTGGCAGAGATCACTTACCTCAGAAATGAAAATCTTAAAAAAATCAATTTCACAGTTATATTATTAGCCTTTGGGTATAAATATATGAGGGCTGTCCAGAAAAATTCCCACCATTGTCAATATAATGAGAATGGTTACCTGGATGAATACTTTCTGGACAACCCTTCTAAGTATGCACATATTTATTGCTACAATAACATCACAAAATTTAGTGGCTTAAAATGACAACTTTTTTTTTGTTTTATGATCTGTTCCAAACTCAGCTGATATCACTCAATGAATACACCTCACTTGAGTTGCATAGAGCTTGTATCTTTTCTAGGTGGCCTCTTACCTTTTTTAAAGGGTTGCTAGCTTGTTCTCATGTACATATAGGGTTATAAGAGAATAGAACTGTGTAAGACCTCTTGGGGCACATGCAAAAAATTGTCACAGCATCATATCCATTGAATCCTATTAGTCAAAGCAATTTACAAGGCCAGCCCAGATTCATAGATGGGTAGAAAGACTTCAGCTCTTAATGAGTGGAGCTATAAAATAACATTGCAAAGATAGGGATATAAGAAGGCATTAACTGGCCATCAGTACCATCAGTATACTTCAGCATGCTTCTAATACCTTATATTAATATTATTATTTTAGTTAATATATTTATATTAAGGAGACAGTTTTCTTTGATTACTCACCTCTTCTCATATTTTGGACTTGGATAAATAAGACAGCTTTCAATAGCATGCATCACATGGATGCTTTGCATGGGAATGGAAGTTTCTCACAGAAGAGGACCTTTCAGAGACAGTGACTTAGAGCCACCACTCAGAAGGAGAAGAGGATAAGGGAATTCCCATGGGAGAGGGAAGTCAGAAAGGGTGCTTACATGTCCAGGGGTTTGCTGTCATTCAGCAACAAGATGGGGAGTCTTTAGTTAAGAGTGCTCTGAAGAGTAGCCATGGTGTGGAGTCTGTTTAGCCTTAGAGTTTGTTTTATTTATGACAATAGATATTTGCTGTAGTTTTGTGGGATATGCAAAGTAGGTAGGCTCTAAATGGCTAAAAATGTGCTTATTTGGGCCATATTTAAAATAATTGGATGTCTTAAGAATTTTGAGTTTGGAGCCAGGAGGGTTTTGGCTAATGGTCCTAACCTGATGTACGAAGTAAACAACATAGGGTCCAATATACAAGGACCATCTGGTTCATTTTTTATAATAACTATACCAAATATATCTCTCCATTTCTAACACCCTTCCTTTTATATAGTGAAGAAGAAAATCTTTGGTACAGTCCTTAGCCCAAAAGATAGGTTGAAAAGACATTATAACAGTTTGTCTTTAAATTTAAGGCTTGAATTTGAGAACAACAATATTGGAAAGAATTGTCAGAGAAGGCGATACTATGGGCAAAAGTCATAGGTGCCTTCAGAGTAAAGAAAAATAATGTAGCCACAAACAACTAAATATTCTGGATTCCAGCTTTCACCAGAAGTAGATCATGAAGAAGAAAGAAGATTCCTAAAAATGATAAAAGGAATATTTAGTGATATAAAGAACTTGTCTATTCTAGGCAAACTGTATTGAGGATTCAGGTTATTTCCCTCTGTCAAATTAAGAACAGACTGTGTATTCAAAAATTAGTTTGTCAATACAATAGAAAATAAATCAAATTCTAATTTTACTCTCTGTATACCACATATGTAACAAAATCAAGGATTCACAAGCACATCTTTATTTTATGATAAAGCTCATCAAAACTAACCTAACTTTGTCAAAATTTGGTATAATTTATAGCTTCTTTTCAAGTCCATTGTGTGCAAATACAGTTAACTTTCCAGCAAGCCTTCTATAAATTAATCTTCAACCTCAAATTTTCCCTCCTTTTATTTTTAACTTTCCAGTTAGAGTTCACTTTCTTTGATCCAAATCCATACGTCTAACACCCAAGATAATTTTTTTTCTTTTTCAGTTGATAAAAAATAGACGAAACACATCTGTCATTTTGTAAACATGTTTGCATTTCTTCATAATTAACCGGCAGAGCTCCTGTGGCTGTTGCTGGCTATCCAACAGCATACATCACACAACACCTTGCAATCAGTCATGCATATCACTTTAAGATTTCTCACCTTGGGAAGGCTGGGGTGGCTCAGCAGGTTGAGTGCTTGCTTTGAAGCCCCAGGGACCAAGGATCGAATCCCGGCTCCCGCCCATGCAGACCCACATGCTGAACTGGGGTGTGCCCCCAATTCAGTTCTTGCTGGGGCCTATGTGGGAGGCTCCCAGCCCAGTTCCTGTCCTGTGCAGCCCCGTGCCCACCTGTGGAGTGAAACTATATGGAAAACTAATGCTGTTAACTATGGAGACTGCTCTGGGCCCTCCCCCTTCTCTCTGTCTCTCTCTGTCAAAAATCAATAAAATAAATCTTAAAAAAAAAAAAAAAAAAAAAAGATTTTTCACCTTGTTAGAACATGGAACTCTGGGATTAAACTTGGCTCTTTTGAGTATTTCTATAATACTTCTCTTATTGCTTCTGAGAGAAAGGATAAAGAGTCATAAACCCAGAATCCTTTAGATTTCATAGTAGATCTTGAAACTCCAGACAAGCCAGAAATAATAATTTCCATTTTATCTCCATCACACTTATCTCGTACATTGAGGCCCATTCATAAAAACTGTTATATAAACCAAGCAAAAATCCTCTTGGAAGAGCTTCATTTGTTCTAAGCTATTTCAAATTAGCCTTAATTTAAAGAAACAAACAGAAAACTTTGCTTCATTTCTTCTTGCTTTTTCTGGTAGCTTTGTCTATTTAAATAAGAGATTTCTTAAAAGAACAAAATGATGTATTTTGACTCAATAATTTACAAAAGTTTCCTCAAGAGAGAGAATGTGGGAAAGAAGCAGCCACAGATACAAAAGAGCTAGTTACAAGAAATTGTATAAGGCTAACTTGTATTGCAAGAAGAGAAAGGACATTTTTCATTTATACACATAAGCACGAAGAAAACTAACAGCTTTAATTCTATATCTTGAGCTATAAATCAAAAGTACACACAAGGTAAAATTTTCTGTGCCTGAGAAAACCTCACTGGTCAGTTGTGGCTACTTGGGAGTAGGAAGGTCAAGAAGTCAAAAAAGTATCCCTGAGGGATGGATACTGGTTATGAAAGTCTCTTGGTTTGGAGCTGATATTCATTCTAGTGTGCACAAAATTATCTCTGGAATGATTTTAGCTATACTGGTGTTCAAATAACATATAATACAAGGTATTTCAGAAGATAACACAAGTTTTAAGACAAGCTAAGAGAAAAGACCAATGAAAAAGACTGAGCTGGGAATACCTATCATCTACTCTTTACCATTCATCCAACAGAGATTACTAAACGGCCAGGCCAAATAATCAAAATCAGACTCTCAACATTTCAGTCACCAAGGAAAGGAAGATAATGGCTGTATATAAAATAGAACAAGATTCATCAAGAACCAGCTTAATGCAGACATTAAAACAGACTCAGAAGGGGGAGAAATACAGACAGAGTCAAGGATTTTCGCTCTCAGAATCAAAATAATTGGGCCCGCGATTCAGAGCTCTCCATACAGTATGCTTTTAGGACAGACTCAGCTCTGGTGTGTGAAGTGACCTAGGTATCTCATTGGAATTTCTGCTTATTGTTGAAAGATGCAGAAACAAAAGCAATGAAGAATAAAAAGATTTTGAGGGGAAGCCGGGATGGCTCAGTGGGTTAAGTGCTCACTTTGCAGTGCCGGGGACCAGGGATCGAATCCCGACCCTGGCCCGTGTGGAACCATATGCTGAACTGGGAGCTCCCCCAGTTCAGTTCTCTCTCTGTCTCTGTCTCTCTCTCTCTCTCTCTCTCTCTCTCTCTCTCAAAAGTAAAAATAAATTAAAAAAAAAAAAAGATTTTGGTATGTTAAACATTACAAGGAAATTAGAATTTGGACTTTGGAAAAGTTTGAAAAACTGAGTATCATGTAAAAAATACAACAGGTTTGTACATGTCTCTCTATATAAAGGAAAAAAACAGATGCAAGATTACCAAGGTTACAGAGTGTCTGTTTGTGGTAGAAAGTCTACAGTTTTTTACATTTATCCTCATGGCCAGGGCCATCTAATCAGTATTGCAGGATTTGTTATGGTTTCCAGTCTCACCCCTCACTTTGGTGGTCCTATTGTCCTTGATCTTACCAATACTCTACTGTGCCTCTCATTCGAGAGCATTCGGAAAATAAAATTAATCTTCAGATGATGTTTGGTAAACAGCGTATCAGTGCCAAATAATTTTGAAGTATGCTTTAGTTAAATAGCTTCCGGGACAGAAGCGTTATTTTTACTAACTTTCGTGGTCATCTGAAACTATTTTTTTTTCCTTAGATACTATATCTCTCTTCTGAATAGTTTGTGAATAATCTTTGACAAGTTGACTTTCTTTTGGGTTTTGTTTCTTCAGAAGGTTAATTTTATGCATGTTATATTGATTCTGGCATGTTCAACCTTCTTTGGAGAATTCTATTGACACATTTTGGTGATGTATATGAAATTTGTGGACAAATTAAAATATATTTTCTATTTTAACATATTCATAAATTTAATACTTTTAATACTCTTTGAAAATATTTTCTTATTAACTATAATTAAAATATTTTATATATTATTTTTAGGCCAAAACCTCCCCCAAGTAAAGAGGATAAACATGACAGTAAAGTTAAAAGAATTGGACCACACATAGAAATCTTCCAAGTGTTCCGAGAAAGGAACAGATTCTTAATTACCAAAAAAATAATTAGAATGATCATCATCGTGCAAGCGTGTATCAGAGGTTGGCTTGAACGCAAAAGACTCCAAAGAATAGTGGTCAAGGTAAAGCATATGTTTAAAGTAGTAATTTGTTTAAAATTTCAAATTTAGATTCAATTAAGTAGAATTTTCAATAGTTATCTGGTTTATCTATTGTTCTAAATAAAGTTCTACCTTTTTGGATTGAGAAAATGTTATGAATAATCTACTTTGCTGACTGTGTCAATCTGGAAACTGAACAAAGGGCCTTATTTATCCTAAACACAACAACAGTTCTGGCTGGGACTACTTTTAATCTACGGCCAGGACCTCTTAGTTTTGCACTAATTTTGTTTCTCATTTGCTGTTTATTCTCTGTGAGTATTGAGATGGTGAGTTTGAATGTTTGAGAAGATTGAATTTCTACAGAAAATGACTGAACGGGATGACTAGTAAGTAAAACCCAGATGAATTTCCAGGTCACTTTAAGAACCCAGATGAGCTTGGTTGATCAAGAATTGAAATGGTAACATTCTTCTTGGTTGTATAATTATCTCTAGTAGTTATGAAAACTAAGCCACAGAGAGGTAACTTGTCTAAAGTTACACATCTAGCCAGTGGTATATGCAATTTTTGAGACTAAAACCTAAGTCTGACTGGTTCCAGACACTGTAAACATTAGACCATTCTGATAACAGTCGTATTCAATAATCACTGCAAAGTGGTGGATTGCTTTCTTGAATCAGGCTCAACACGGATATCGGAGTGGCCTGCCAAAAGCAGAGGCTAGTCTGGGTGCGCTCAGCTGCATTCATATAGAGAGACACCAACTCTGTGCCAATCCGAAGTTACTATAAAGGTTTTTGCAGAGTGTGTTAGAAAACAAAAAAAACATAATTCAGTGATACAGTTGACCAAGAATGTGTACTTAGTCTCTATACTAACAATTGGATTTAGAATGACTGCGTGTGTGATTCAGGTAGTAATAAAAATAATCAGTGGGGGATGCAAAGGAGACTGAAAAAGAGAACAAAACCCAGGAGAGAGGATAGGTCTTTTAGCCACATGTGTGTGCCTAAGAGCTTCAATAATTCTTCAGTGGGTGGGGAAGTGAATACTAAAATCACACTGCACGTTATTTGTGGCTTATATATCTGTTATTGTGTGCTTGTGTGTGTGTGTGCTTAAGATAACCTCAGAAAAATCAATCTTCATTTCATTATATATACAAGGTCTGACAATTAAGTTTTTGAACTTGCCACCATGCACTTACATTGACGGAATTGTACAAACAATTCAATAAGGTTTCACAACCTTGGTATATCAGTCTCACAGCTGTGTTTGTGTCATTGTGTGGCAGTGTCTTGCTTAGGGGCATTCATTATTGTTGTTGCATTATTTTGTATGCTGTCACAAGAATGCTGGAACTTGAATTAGAGCAACAAATAAACATTAGATTTCTTGTTAAACTTGGCAAGACTGGGAGTAAAATCAGGGACAGATTACTCCAAGTTTATGGGGATAATGCCATGAAGATAATGGCAGTGTATAATTGGATTATTTTTCTGAGGGAAGAGAAAGTGTCACTGATGCTGAGAAGTCAGAATGGTCAGTAATGAGCAGAACTGATAAAAACATTACAAAAATTTGTTGAATTGTGCATCAGCATTGTCAGCTGACTGTGAGAAGCATAGCAGACCAAGTAAACATAGATAGAGAAATAGGAAAATTTTAACTGAAAATCTTGGCATGAGAAAGGTGAGTACAGAAATGGACCCAAAGCAGCTCACCAATGAGCAAAAGCAAAGGAGAGTTGAAGTTTGCCATGGCCTTTTGGAGAGGCAAGAGGATGCTTTGGGCCATGTATGGGTGTACCAATACAACCCTGAAACAAAGTGTACGATGAAACTCAGCTAATTCTCCATGACCCAAAAGTTCCATCAGTCCAAATCAAGAGTCAAAACAATGTTGCTAAACTTTTTTGATATTATAGGGGTTGTTCATTATGAATTTGTACCAACTGGACAAACAGTGAACCAAGTTAACTATTTGGAAGTGCTAAAAAGGCTACGTGAAAAAGTCAGATGAAAATGACCTGAACTTTTGGCCAACAACTCATGGCTCTTGCATCACAACAGTGTACCAGCTCCCATTGCCCTGTCTGTGAGGGAGCTTTGAGTCAGTAAACAAATAACTGTTGAACCACCCTCCCTAGATCTGGCCCTCAATGACTTTATTTTTTACTTGAAGATGAAGAAAATATTGAAAGGAAGACATTTTGATGACATTCAGGTTATCAAGGGTAATATGATGACAACTCTGATGACCATTCCAGAAAAAGAGTTCCAAAATTGCTTTGAAGAGTGGACTAGGTGCTTGTACTGGTGCATGGTTTCCCAAGGGGGAGTACTTCAAAAGCTAACATAGTGATATTCAGTGATGAGGTATGTGGCAATTTTCTAGGATGAGTTCACAACTTTAATTATCAGACCTTACAGATTTAATCATTAAGAAAACATTTTATATATATTTTTAAAGATTTATTTTATTGTTTTGAGAGAAGGGAGGGGGCGGACAGAGAGAGAGAGAGAGAGAGAGAGAGAGAGAGAGAATGGAGGAGGGCCCAGAGCAGTGTCCATAGTTGTACATTTTAGTTGTGACAGAGTTGCATTTCACACACAGGTTGATATGGGGCTTTGTGGGGCAAGAACCAAACTGGAGGCCTCCTGCATGGCAGGCCTTCCCTGCCTTTAGCAGTTCCACTGCAGTTCAGCATATAGGTTTGCATGGGCTGGGGCCCGGATTCAGTCCCTGAATCTCGAAATTGCAAGGCAAGTGCTCAACCTGCTGATCTATTCTGGCATCCCTCGTTATGTTTTTATAAGACTTTTGAATAATGACACTTTTGTGTATGGTCCTAAATAAGTGCTCAGACAAGTTTAGACTTCAGTCAATGAATGTGGTTATGATATGTGCTTATAGATTTTTAACAGCATTTTTAAAAACTTAAACTGTGAGAAAACACTTGCTAAAATAGTGCAAAAGAGTTTAAAATGTCAACATGTAAACATCTACCTTATAAACTAAGAAACATAATAATAATAGAAAAAATAGGTAGAAGACATGAACTTGTGCTTTGCAGTAGGAGAAACATAAATGAATAGTAAAGGGGCCACTCTTGCTAGTAATCAAAGGAATTAAATCCCACTGAGTGTTATATGGCAGTGGAATTCTTCACACAACCAATCAATTCACTAAAAGATTTTTTTATAAAAAGACATGACTGACTGTTCACAGTGGCCAGAACATGGAAACAACCAAAATGCCCT
>PVKE010034140.1:0-17548 GCA_004027555.1 Craseonycteris thonglongyai | reverse complement strand
ATCAGTTTTTCCACATAGTTTCATTCCACAGGTGGGCGTGGAGCTGCATAGGCCAGGAACTGGGCTGGGGTTTCACCCTGGTGAGAATTGAACTGGGGGAACTCCCCAATTCAGCATATGGGTCCGCATGGTCCAGGGTCGGGATTCGATCCTCGGTCCCCGGGGCTGCAAAGTGAGCGCTTAACCCACTGAGCCATCCTGGCTTCCCCTAGATGTTTCTTTTGTTTGTTTTTTTAATTGTTTTTGATATAGAGAGAAGTGGGAGGGCCCAGAGCAGTCTCCAAAGTTGTACGTCATCAGTTTTCAACATGGTTTTTGTTCCACATGGATGGGCAGGAGGCTGCACAGGGTGATGGCCAAACCACAGGAAGCTTGGGAAGCTTGCCCCAGTGGAAACTAAACTGGGGGCCTTCACCATGGGAAACACACCCCAATTTAGCATATGGGTCTGCATGGACCAGGGCTGGGCCTTGATCCTTGGACCCTGGGGCTGCAAGGCGAGCACTTAACCTGCTGAGCTGGGGAAGCCAGGATGGCTCAGCAGGTTGAGCACTCGACTTGCAGCCCTGGGGACCGAGGATTGAATCCTGGCCCCGGCCTGTGCGGACCCATGTGCTGAACTGGGGTGTGCTTCCCATACAGGAGGCCCCCAGTTCAGTTCTTGCCCCCAGGTTTGACCCCTGGCTCAAGGGGGTGTGCCTCCCATGCAGGAGTCCCCCAGCCCAGTTCCCACCCTGCATGGCCCCCTGACCACCTGTGTGGAATGAAACCATGTTGAAAACTGATGACATAAACTATGGAGACTTCTCTGGGCTCTCCCCCTTCTCTCTATCTCTCTCTGTCTCTGTCAAAAACAATAAATAAATCTTTAAAACAAAACAAAACAAAACAAAACTGCTGAGCCATCCTGGCTTCCCCGGTAGATGGCTCTTTAATAAATAAAAACCCATCTTCTAATAAATAATACCCACCCTTTAATAAACAAAAGGCCATCCTTTGAGACTTTCAATAAAGAGCATTAGTGACATTCAGTTGATTGTGGCAATGGCTTCTGGTGACATTAAAGCCATTGCTAAATGTCCCGAAAGTTCTAGCCATGTGAGTGGGTGACTTCACACATAAGTGACTCATTGACAAAGGACTAGTGTGAGAAGTAGAAATAGTGCCCAGGTGGCCAATCTAGGCTCTGGTTCTGGCTCTGCTGCTAAATAAATATGAAAGCTGGGCTTGTTGCAAGTTAGCGTCCTCACCTGTAGAATACAGGGTGGTTTACAGTATCTGTGTGAGTCCTTCAACCTCTAAACCCAAGACAGTAGGCTTGTAACAGTCAGGGCAAGGCTTTAAACAGACTTCAAGCTGCATCCTCTTACATCTTCTGTAATATACCCATTTTGGGGGGAAAAGAACTTGTAACATGACAAAGTGTTACATTTACAAAGAATTCTTGCAACTCAATAAAAGAAATGGACAAAAAACATGAAAAATAACTTATTAAAGGAAAAATACTAGTGACCATTAACATGAAAGAATATCCAAACTCAATCTCACTCAAATAAATGCAGATTAAAACGTGGGCTTTTTCATCACCATTAACTTTTGGAATTAAAATAAAAAATGGAGTGATGGAAAACAGAGCATATATATGTTGTGGGAAAAAAACGCATCTGTATACTATTGATGTCAGTATAATTAGAATATTTTGGGGGAAGACAGTTTGGTAATATGCTTGATAAAAATCTTGAAAAACATGTATACCCTTTGATCCAGAAATTCCACTTTAAGAAATATATTCCAGGGAAATAATTAAGGATGTGCACAGAATCTATGAAAAGTTCAGTACAGTGCTTTGTTTAAAAAAAAAAAAATGGTGAAAAATCAGAAGCAACTGGTATGTCCAAAGTTAGAAGATTATCAAAAATAAATTATGGTGCATCCAAATAGTGGCAAATTAAAGCCATATTTTTAAAGTATATACTGACAGAGAATATGTTTACAATATGATATTGAGTGGGGAAAAAAGAACACCAAAACAGATTATAAAAATGCAATTGCAATTTTACAAAAGGAGTGTGTGTGAGACATAGAAAAAAAGACTAAAAGGAAATTTCCCAAAACATTAAATCAGGTTAACTTGAAATAGTCATTTCCTGTGTGATATCCTTCCCCTCCCCTGAATTTTATAATTTTTTTTAATGAACATATTGTTTTATAATTAGAAAAGAAGGCAATAAAAAATACTCCTATTCTGTGTTAAGATGACACAAACTGTACAAGGAGGCTGTTTGGGGTGGGCCCTGTTTCCCAGTTGAGCCCTGGTACGCGGCAGGGCCGTTTCATACCGTGTTTCCCTGAAAGTAAGACCTACTTACAGTTTTGCCTCTCGCTGAAATACGTATAAGGCATCCCCCCGAAAATAAGACCTAGCGCATCTTTGGGAGCAAAAATTAATGTAAGACACTGTCTTATTTTCGGGGAAACAGGGTATAAGGCACTGTCTTATTTTCGGGGAAACAGGGTAGTACCTGTGGCTCCTTTATCCACGGTGACATTTGAATTCCCAGAGCACTGTTGCCCCAGCCTTATGCTGGCGAAGTCTCAGAAAGAAATTAAACAAGTCTTTAGGGAAGAAAAAAAATCCCCTATAACATCAGGGACTCTGATGCCTTCAATTCCTTAAGTAGGAAGCATTTGAGGCAAACTAGATTGGAAACTTGTAACTGAGAGGCTATAAAAGGTAAGGTCTTAAAAATAGGAGCAGGCTCCAGGGCAGAGGGCGGAGGTCTCCAGAGTAAGAAGAGCTCCCAGCTAGCTACTCAGGCGGCTTCCTCCAAATAGTTGTGCCTGCTGGCCTCTCTCACAGGCTCTCGGCTTCCATTCAGTGGTCTGTGAAGTGAGAGGGGTTGATGAGACCAGAGGTTTCAGACTTTTTCAAATTGGGAGACTTGTTTGCTCAGTTTTCCGTGAGAAGCGGGGACCTGGATTCGGGCCTGCCTGGCTCCACAGTCAGGATCCACGGGGGTCTTTGGGCCCCGACAGACTGCAGGGACTAGAGAGCACCAAAGGCGGAGAAGGATGGGTGGTGGGGCCCTTGGAGTTGTGTGACCCCGTGGCTCTGAACTTGGCCCGCTTGTCAGTCCCTAGTGTTTCCTCTATAAACAGGAGGGCATTTGCACCTTGCTTATCAGCCTCCCGAGCTGATTGAAGGATGCAGAGCTGCTGTGGGGGGAAGACGCGTGGACGCCCAAGTCCTACACAGCGACCTTCGCGAGCTCCAGTGCCCTGAGTCCTCCCCAGGGGCTCTGTGACAAGAAGGAAGAGAGGACGGGAAGACGCTTCTGTGACGTGCCAGTAGTGCTTGCCGTCACGGTGCCAGCACCCGCTCCACGCCTGGTTCTCTGATCCCAGTGGAGGTTTCCACCGCCCTGCGGCTGTGTTACCCGCCACGGCCGGGGCCTAGCGGGCCGGTAGGGCTGTCGCTGCCAGGTGGTGTGCGTCACTGCAGATACAACTGCTGTGTAAAACCGAGCTCTGCTTGTCTGGATGGAGCTTGTAGTGCTAGAACCGGACTGACAGGAAGAGGAGGGCCACGCAGCGATGACCTCCACAGTGCAAGTGCTTCTTCTCGTCCTCACGGAGAGCTCACTGTGCGTCAAGCCAAAACGAAATGATTCTGAGCTAGAGCGAGCAGCGGTGACCCTCCTAGTCTCCTACCTCTTCCCACCTCAGCTATCCTGGTCATTCTCAGCTAGAGGCACAGAAGATGAGATGATTTTCAAAACACCGTTCAGAAAGCCTGGGCCAGACTGGAAGTGGACCCCAGGAGTCCTGACCCTCTTGCTTTGCTGGATGCTTTTGGCACTGAGCCATAAGCAAATAATAATTAGGATGAGCAGATGTCCCATTTTAAACAGGGTAGAAAACAACAGCACTGTCCTGTTTTAAACAGGACTTATGGACCGCGTAGTCTCACTAGACTAAATTCAAGGTGTCGGTAGGCTGACCATACATCACATTTGAAACAGGACAGTACCATTATTTTCTTATATATTTTTTAAAGATTTATTTTATTGTTTTTGACAGAGACCGAGAGAGACAGAGAGAAGGGGGAGGGCCCAAAGCAGTCTCCATAGTTGACATCATCAGTTTTTGACATGGTTTTACTCCACAGGTGGGCGCAGGGCTGTGTAGCGTAGAAACTGGGCTGGGAGCCTCCTGCATAGGTCCCAGCAAGAACTGAACTGGGGGCACTCCCCAGTTCAGCACCTGGGTCCGCCTGGGCCGGAGCCGGGATTCGATCCTTGGTCCCCGGGGCTGCAAAGTTAGCTCTTAACCTGTTGAGCCATCCCGGCTTCCCCAGTACCATTATTTTCTGTCCCATTTAAAATGATATGTCTGGAGGAAGCTGGGATGGCTCAGTGGGTTAAGTGCTCGCTTTGCAGCCCCGGAGCCCAAGGATTGAATCCTGGGCCCAGACCATGTGGACCCATATGCTGAGCTGGGCTGTGCCCCCAGTTCAGTTCTTGCCGGGGCCTATTCTGGAGGCCCCCGGCCCAGTTCCTGCCCTGCGCGGCCCTGTGCCCACCTGTGGAGTGAAACTATATGGAAAACTAATGCTGTCAACTATGGAGACTGCTCTGGGCCCTCCCCCTTGTTTCCGTCTGTCCCTCTCTCTGTCAAAAAAAAAGAAAGGAAAAGAAAACAGTAGAAATAAATCTTTAAAATGGTATGTCTGGGATGCTGGGACAGCTTAACAGGTTGAGCGCTTGCCTTGCAACCTCTAGGTCCAGGGATCAAATTCTGGCCCCGGCCCCTGCAAAACCTTATGCTGAACTACGGCAAACTGGTAGCCACCAGGATGACAGTGAAGGTTCTCACCTCCTCTGTGGAAGTCCCCAGTTTGGGTCTACCCTGCGTGGCCCCACATCCATCTGTGTAGAATGAAACCATGTCACAACTAATGATGTGCAACTATGGAGATTGCTCTGGGCCCTTCCCCCTTCTCTCTCTCTCTCTCTCTCTCTCTCACACCTTCTCTCAAAAAACAATAAAAGAAATCTTTAAAATAACTGTAAAGTTATATACAGAATTAAGGGTTCTTAGGAGATCAGAAATGTTATTAAATCAGTTCCCTCTCTTGGTGAAATATCTTTTTTTATCATCATTAGAAAGAGAATTATACAGTCTATTACATTTTTTTTTTATAAAGTTGACATGTATGTAGCCTTTGGTATGATCAGAACCTGTGTATGCTCATAACACGCAGGGTCTGATGCACAGCTGAAATTCTCCCGTTTACTGCAGCTATTCCAGTTCCACTGATTGTTTTTACTTATTTACAGAAATCGCCTGTGGAGCCCTAGCCTGAGGCCTCCCCATGGATAAGTCAAATGTGACAACATTTGTGGCTGAGGAGCCCGCCAACGCCTCAACCAGCAGGAACAGCTCTGCCGGGGACCCGCCGCTGAACATTCCCTTTGTGCTCTGGGTCATCATGAGCCTTTCCCCACTGGGCTTGGTGGAAAACGCAGTTCTCCTCTGGGTCCTCTGCTTCCGGATGAGAAGAAACCCCTTCACGGTCTACATCACCCACTTGTCTATTGCTGACGCCTCGCTGCTCTTTTGTATTTTCATTCTGACTGGCATCTATGCTCTAGATTTTGAGCTCCCCTCTGGCTTTCACTACACAATTGTCACGTTGTCAGTGACATTTCTGTTTGGCTACAATACGGGCCTCTACCTGCTGACAGCCATCAGTGTAGAGAGGTGCCTGTCTGTGCTGTACCCCATCTGGTACCGATGTCACCGCCCCAAGCACCAGTCGGCATTTGTCTGTGCCCTCCTGTGGGCACTTTCTTGCTTAGTGACCACCATGGAATATGTCATGTGCATTGACAGTGACAAGCAGGATCACTCTGAAGGTGACTGCAGGGCGGTGATCATCTTCATAGCCATTCTGAGCTTCCTGGTCTTCATGCCCCTCATGGTTGTGTCTAGCACCATCCTGGTGGTTAAGATCCGAAAGAACACGTGGACGCCCCATTCCTCAAAGCTGTACATTGTCATCACGGTCACCATCATCATTTTCCTGATTTTTGCCATGCCCATGAGACTCCTCTACCTGCTGTACTATGACTATTGGCCAACGTTAGAGAACATGCACGACGTTTCTCTCCTCTTCTCCACAATCAATAGCAGTGCCAACCCTTGCATTTACTTCTTTGTGGGCAGCAGTAGGAAGAAGCGGTTCAAGGAGTCCCTAAAGGTGGTTCTGACCAGGGCTTTCAAAGATGAAATGCCACCCAGGCAGCAGGAAGGCAACGGTAATAGCACCACTATCGAGACTGTTGTCTGAGGACAGTGGAGGGGACAGTAGACAAAAATGGGCTGCAGGTCATTGGTAGTTTGTGCTTGAAATACAACTTAAATATCTCCCAAATGTGATACAGAAGGATACCCATCCCATATGCATGAGCTCCTAGTTAACCATGGGATTGTTCTCTTGTACTATATCTTTTGGAAATGCCTAAATACATTGTTGTACCTCTCTTGTATCTGTACCTATCAAAAAAGTGCTTTCTCTTCCTCCTCAGCTCTTCTGGCAGCGTTTCCCCATGAACGATAAAAATGAGTCCAGCAGGAAGAGTCGCAGCTGTGTACAGGAAAAGTACTTGTTGGAACTTGAGGAGGTTGGAAGCATAGTGGGAAGAACATGGGTGTTGGAGTCAGGTTGACGTTGCCATCTGCTGCCTGTGTGACTTCAGGCGAGCAGTTTAACCTCTCGGAGCCTCACTTCCTCACTCGTGAAACGCTTGACAGTGGTAGTCCATGCCTCCTGGGATTGTGGTAAAGATGACATGGGGAGATAAGGTGTGCAAAGCACTTGGCACATTGCAATGTTCAATAAATGGCCATGTCTCTTCACTCCTTTAAGTGAAAGAAGAAATACATATGTCTGTTCTGTAAAGTATGTGCAGCTCTCATGTATAAACACTGTTTACGTTTTTGTAAGTTGAATGCCAGTTTACAAAGGTCTTTCTGCTTGCAATCTGAAAGCTTCCATGGCACGGCACTGCTATTGAAAACATCTGCAGATGTTACACATCCAACCAGCCATGTGTTCGGGCCTCACTTCAGGTTGTGAAGACAAACGTTTGGCCACACATAGAGGTGTTTCTCATGACTTCCATTCCCTCCGTGATAATGCTTGGTGTCGTGGAAGTCTAGTGACATGCTTTGCCTGGCATACAGTTCCGTGAGTGGAACTTAATTCACGAGTCCATGAGGGTGAGTGTGGTTTTGAGCCCTTCCTCTGGTGAAATGGTGGGTTAGTCATGAATTTATTTATAACCAGAGTTCTCACCTGCAGGCAGGTGCGAGCTTCTGCAGCTCTGCGCCGACCACCTCCTGAGCATTTGTGTGGTCATTTCTGGAAGGAGGCTGTGGGGGAGGGGCTGCTGAGAGAGTGGCCACATCTCAGGGGGCACGTGGTGGGATTTCCACGGCGTCTTGGTGCTCTGCTACTCGCCTGCTGTGTCTGTATCTTCAGACAGCACGTCCCGCGTATTAGGTGGGACACCCAGCCTGGCCTATCGACTTACATCGCTAGGGCTAGTTTCCTTCCACCTCTTCCTGGCACCCCACAAAAATGTCAGTGCTTCCTGTGGCTCTGTGCGGGGTAAAGTGGTCACGCCCCTTAGTATTTGTTCGAACTATCCCCAAAGGGTCAGAGAAGGGTGATGAGATGGTTCTCTGTTGTCACCTGTTTCTTCTCCATCCTCTTCCTCTCCAAAGATGAAGTCACTTGTAAGTATGGTGGCAGCTTCGCCGCTGGAGGCGTGCCCGTCTCTCCCACTTGGAGACAGGTGGCTTTTCAGTGAGTGGGGACATCTGATTCAGAAATGAGGCAGCTTGCTTTGAGGAACCAGATGGGTGTGGAGAGATGACATTCAGAATCATCTTGTTTTTGATTGAAAACAGAGCATCTTCACTGGGAAAGAGGAGAACGGGGAGGTCAGAGCGGCCCTCGACTATTTACCATCATCACCCATATGCGGTGCTGGCCTCTTGGTCAGCGAGAAATGGATGGATCTCACCTCATCTCAAAGGGAGTCTGATCTTGAAGAGGAACTTAAAGACTCTCAGAAACAGGGAATTTTCACCCAAGAAAAATACAGTGAACTACTGGGAAGCTCCCATTAATTGCCTTTCTGCAGATAAAATGGGGGAAATTGAATGTGTTAATGAATATAAAAATTCTTCTAACCTTTTAAGTCAAGCTTGTCCAACCCACGGCTCCTGCAGGCATGGTCCTAGTGGGCTGATTCCTCCTCATGGCCCCACGGACCTCTTCCCCCTCCCCTGGGCAACATTCCCAAACTCCCTCTTCTTCCTCAAACTCTGGCACCTTTTCCCTCACTGTCCTGATCTCCTCACTACCGGCTTCATCGAGTACTGAAAAAAGAATCAAAGCCATAAGCGACAACTCCCAGATCCTCCCTACCACCTAGGAGAGGACAGATTTTCAGGAATCTGGATGGGGAATGGTTGGTTAATTGTCTCATTGGCCTGGGCTTCCTGTCCCCACCACGTGTGCCAGTTGTTTCTCTGTAGACAACATTGCATGCACTGAGCTAACCCCTGGAGAGCCCCAACCTTACCCTGTCACTGACTCCTCTCGGCCCCAGTGCCCAATGTAGGGACTCGGAATAGTCAGTTGCCTTCACGGAGTTGTGTGAGGAGCACCCGGCAGATGCCTTACGACCATGGTGTCCAATTGGCTTCCCTGGGCCACCTTGGAAGAAGAATTGTCTTGGGCCACACATGAAGTAGACTAATGCTAAGTTAAGTTTGACTGTTCACTCAACCCTTGTAGTTATAAGTCATCCCTTGGAAGGGAAAACACACCACGTCACATACAATTCTTGCAGCGCGGTTTCTCCTGGAGAAGGGCACTAGAAGACTAGCCACCCCTGTGTTAAAGCTGCTGAATCAGGGATGGGGTGGCGGGTGTGGGTACAGACAGGAGGAGGGAGTCCCAGAGTCCTGAGCCCTGGAGGCCATGTACTGGAAGCCGCTTTTCTTCGCGTTTCACATCCGACTGCAAGGTTGTGTGAAAAAGTCCTCAAAGCCTGACAACGTTAATTACCAAATGTATCACATATGAATTGGTTCCCACCAAGCCCCCTCCCTGCTTACAAAGTATTCAGGATTCTGTGAAGTTGGTAACGTTACTGGGTGAAGGTTGGGCTGCCTGTCGCATATACGCCAATAGTCGAGACAAATTTGGTGGCAAGAAAAGCAGGTTTCTTCAAAATGCCCTCATTCCGGGAGGACAGTGACTCTCCTCCAAAGGCCATCTCCCCGTTTGCCACAAGGCCAAAAGATATTCTAGACACGTGAGAAGAGGCAGAACGAAGGAACGGGGGAGTTGGCCCAGCAGTTTCTGGGTGATTTGAAAGAGGAAAGAAGAGTCTAGCTGGTTTCAGGCTTCAGAGGGAATCTTATGCAGATATTGCCTCGGGTCTGAGTCATTAAGGCTGGTCCACATAATGCCTTGAGCAAACAGAGTCCTTAAAGAGCGAAGCGAGGGAAAGAAAGGTTTTTAAAAACTTTTAAGCTAAATTATGTCTTTGAATCAAACTAAATTTAGGGTGTTAGATCCTGAAAATAGAGAACACAGTGTGACCGTTACAGTAAGAGAGGTGTGGGAGAAACTGCGGAAATCACGCAGCGACCTATTGACAAGCGCCTGGAGCAGCTTTGGACCTGTAGGCAGTTGAACCAGAGGAAAATTAGCGGTGGGGGTGGGCCGAGAGCGTCTGAAAAGAAGTGTATTAATACCAAATGCTTCAGGGATGCTCTTGGAAAAAGCGAATGAAGTCCTCAGGTATTGATCCATCTCTTGATATTCAGGGAAAGTAACTGTGAAATAACGGAGGTCCTATCATGGTATGGCATAATTTTGACAGGAAGAAAGAATGCCAGACGTGAACTTTTCTGTGACTTCAACATCGGTATCTCACTATTTCTCGCAGTTCTGTGGGTTGATGAGGTGTCTTGTGGTCGCAGTCCTGTTGACCTGAAGGCTGAGCTGGGCCAGGCCCCGGGATGGCGCACTTCGCCTGGTTGGTTCCCGGTGTTCCTGCACATGACCGTGTTGTGGCTGGAGCTTCTTACAACATGGCAGCTGTGTTCTGAGAGAAACCTTCCTGAGAACAGTAGGGTTCCTGTGAACGAGCTTTCTCCAAAAGCCAAAAACCAACTACCAATTTCTCTTTCTTTCAAAAGAATTAGCATGTGGTTGAAATAGAAGTGTGTTTTGATAAAGGCATACTAAACATTTTTAAAATAAGTTTAATTTTGCTCTTTAAGATAATATACTAAGCTTTTTATTTTTTTTCCCTTTCTTTCAGGGTTTGCTATGAAGTCTTGGTCCTCATTTTAACAAGAGTTCACTTTAATGGACTTTTACTAAAACTACTCGTGTGGATAAGGAAATCCTCTTACCCTCATCGTATTATCTTTAAATGTATACACATGAGTGTTAATGAGAAAGTTTGTTGAACCATCAAAGCAGATTCAATGTGAATTATAGACTGTACCTAACAAAAAACTAAGGTTCAAACGACAGCAAGGGCAGGCACCAGGGAAACATTCTTTTCTGGAGGAATCCAAAGCTGAGGCGGTTTCCCAAATGTCCCCTTTGACATGAGAACATATCGTTCCAGTGTGACCGATGAGTTTTGAGCAATGTAGACAGACATTGTTCTCAAAGGAAGCTGTTGAGGTTTTGGAGTCCCCCTATTTTGTACTCGGGTAATGAGATAGATAATGTGTATGTGACTACTCCCCACTTCTCCATTCTGCCATGCTCTGTAAATTTACAATAAGCAATCTTTTTAAAAAAGATTTATTTTATTGTTTTTGATAGACAGAAGAGGGAGGGCCCAGAACAGTCTCCATAGCTGTGTGTCATCAGTTCTTGACATGGTTTTGTTCCACACAGGCGGGCTGGGGCCACAGAAGTCGGAACTGGGCTTGGGGACTCCTGCATGGGAGACACGCCCCCTCGAGCCAGGGGCAGAACTTGGGGGGGAGGGCGTAAAAACCAAACTGGGGGCCTCCCACATTGGAAGCACAACCCAGTTCAGCATATGGGTCTACACAGGCCAGGATTTGATCCTCAGTCCCTGGGGCTGCAAAGTGAGCACTTAACCCGCTGAGCCATCCCGGCTTCCCTACAATAAGCAATCTAGACAGCTCAGGCATATGCTGTTGAAAATAGGAGGAGTTCCCTGAATGCAGTGTAAAGTACTCTCACTGAGATTAGTGTCTTTGCAAGGGGCCCAGGTGGAGGTCGTTCCCTGCAGGGAAGGCATGAGTTACAGGCAGATGCAAATGCTCCCTTTCTAATACCTCAGCCACACCAGCCTGTAAGTGCCAGAGACAGAGGCCTCTCTCACCACCAGGGCATCAGTGAGAAGGACTTGTCACTGGAGTGAGAAAGCCAGGAAGACCAACAGCCAGACTCTGTTTACTATCAGTGCAAGAAGAGTCAGTCATCAAGTTAATCTCCTAACCCTTAATTATCTCTAATTGATGACCTATGTGGAATTTCCCCCAAAGCAGATCCTGAAGCTGGGATCTGGTGCAAGTAATTTATTTAGGAGGCCATCCGGAGGAAGGGGGAGGAGTGTGAATTCCAAAAGGGAAGAGAGGAAGTCAAAGACCATGAGTTGGTGAGTCCAGGGGCCCAGGAAAGCCGGGACCCTCTGAGAGACACACGCAGTCCATCTCAGAACTGCCCTCCTGGAGGGTGAAGGTGGCACTGCCCCTCATAGGCGAGAGTCACACCTACAGTGACAACTCCCAGCATTTCGTGGCCGGTCCTGTGCGCAGGTGC
The DNA here is from genome assembly GCA_004027555.1 of Craseonycteris thonglongyai. NCBI lineage: Eukaryota > Metazoa > Chordata > Mammalia > Chiroptera > Craseonycteridae > Craseonycteris > Craseonycteris thonglongyai. Next base: position 5,646 of record PVKE010034140.1, on the reverse strand, counting down.
GCTACTGCCGGCCACAGTGAGAACACGTGGAGACAGAGAGGCTCAGGGAGGCCCGAGCAAGTGCAGGAGCTGACTACAGGCGACCTCGGGTGACCTTGGGGCTAACCGACAGCATCCAGTCCTCGTGGGATAAAAATAGCCTGCCTCACCACGTAGCTGTGCCAAGTGGGTGAGAAAATGTGTGTGAAGCTCTGTGTCAACTGGGAGGGAAACAGTTCCTTACGACCACATGCTAAGTCAGATCAGCTGGAGACAGAGGACGCATACTGTGTGATTTCACTTATACGAGGTCCCTAGGGGAGTGGAATTCAGAGAGACAGGAAGCAGAGGGTGGTGGCCAGGGCCTGGGACCAGGGAAGGAAGGAGGGTGCTTAATAGGTGCAGGGCTTCCTTTTGGGAAGATGAAAACGTTGTGGAGAAGGATGGTGGGGATGGCGACATACCAGCGTGAGTGTACTCAGTGCCCCTGAACTTAAAAATGGTGGAACTGGTAAATGTTATGATAGACATATGTACACACATACAGGGTCCAGCAGAAGCAACGTTCGTTTTTAATGAGCTGGTCATCTGTACCAAATCTTATACTGCGAAATCATCAGCATGTAATTCTGTAACATAACAATATCACACTCAAGCTCACTTTATGACATTTTAGGCGTCATGTTCAAATTGCTATCCATCTCGAGCGAGACAAAGCAAGCCTTATGATGTTATGGCATTACTTTGGCTACATATTATATATATTATATGTACATACATTATATATACATACGAGGGCTGTCCAGAAAGTATCCAGCCACGTAACCATACTCGTTATATTAACAATGGCTGGATTTTTTTCCGGACAGCCCTCCTATACCCACAACAAAAATGAGTTTGTCCACCTTGAAGGCACTAGAAGTACTCCTCAGCGTCCTTGACAGTGTCTGGCCCAGTGAGGGGGAACCAAGCCAATAGGGCTGATGACAAAGAAGGAAGACAAAATCCCTCCATTACTCCAGGGGTGTTGCACCAGCGCGTTCTCCATCAACAGTGCAAAGACATGAGGCTACTTAAACCCTGCCTCTCAGAATCTGTCTTTCCAAAGGAGTCTCGTCTCCTTGGGAGCAGCCCCACATGATCCCAACGAAGCCACTGCGGGGGACCCGAGCCACCATTCTGGGCTTTCCCGTATGCCTGATGCGTTGCGTGGACTCACCTTTGCCCGTTTTGCGTGGACGCAGCTGTAGGCGATACATGAAGGAATGAGTATGGCTGTGTTCCAATAAAACTTTGTTTATAGACACTAAAATGAAATTTCGTGGAATTTTCACATCATAAAAATTCTTCTTTATGTTTCTTCAAACATTTTAAAATGTAGAAAACTACTCTTGTAGCCACAGAAAAACAAGCAGGCAGCTGGCTTTGGTGGCAGCAGGAATTTGCTACCCTTGGCCCTACAGTGTTTTAAGAAACCCACTTCTGGCATTTCCTTTAATGTGGCCTCAGAATATCCAGTTACAACCCTGACCTCAGTGGTGGGAAATCTTCATTGTTTCCTGGAGGTTTGACTTTACAAAAGGACCCAGCAGATCTCCTGACTCAAACTTGATGAATGAGATTGGTGTAAAGTTGAGAAATTCCATGCTGGCAAATCAGAAGGTGATCCTAGAGAATGAGGGAGAGATTTTCTTCAGTAGCTAACTTGGCTGTAGATATAATTCCAGTTCTATGCTCAGGGGATACTTTATTCAGCCATTACCAAACTATATTCTTTGGATTCTGAGAAAATTATTGAAGTCTTTCAGCGACCAGGAATGAAATGTTCATGCATGAGAGTTCTTAGAAGGATAAAAATCTCACATATGGCTTTTGGGTATAGCATGAATAAATTCTAATTGCTAACAAATTAAAAAACAAAAACAAAAACTAGAACATTCCTAATATTGGGTTGATTAGCACTTGCAAGCTTTATACCATCATTATCCTAAATAAGAAATATAAGCCTTGTCCTGAGTTGTGGGATAAGTATTTCAGGATATTATTAAGTAAAGGTCATTATCACACTGATTTACTGATGTATGCTTTTGATTAAAGTGAACCCTGTAGAATGATTTGCCCTTCGGCAAATGTAGGAAACTAAAAACATTCCTTAAAACACACAAAACAAAGCACACGGCCTAATGAAACACTATTACATATCCTTCAGCCCCATTGGCTCTGGTTGAGTGTGGTTGAATATTTATGGGAAACTAGAGTTCTTGAATACTTCTACGTTTCTTCTTCCAAGGAGAGAGGATGTAGTTGAGGTCTACGTAGAGGAATTTCTCTTCCTAAATCTGATTGAACCAGGGACTCAAGTTACTCAGCAAGGGCATGACAGCACTGATTACAATTTGGGAAGGTTTAGCACCCCCAAATTTTGCCTTTTATTTCTACAGACCAAGAGCAAAATATAGCTGAATTTCAGGTTTGATGGGCCTTCTGTTAGGCATGTGCAGTAGAAAAATCCCTGTTGGTGTTGCATGGCTAGGGCTTGTCCATCAGCCTCTGGCCCGGCCCGTACTCCACGTCCAGCCATTTCCTCCTTGAAGGGGAGGATCACCGCTGTGCGACCACACGCTCACCACGAGACCCAAGTATTATTCCTTTCAGACAGTTCCTGCAGGCTTTGACTTGTCCTTAGAGACCTTCCCGACTTTTAATCATTTTCCTTATTCGTCTTCAAGTTGGGCGAACTGAAAGGAGAGAAGACAATGTCAGGAGGACACTGCATTATTGAGGGTCACAGACATATCAGTGTCTCTGAGTCCTTGAGCGTCCCCTCCCCACAAAGATGATAACACTGTAGGGACCAGAATTGAACCATAACCCTGGGGAATGGCCGGGGAGACGTGGAGCACCTTTGTGCTCTCTCTCTGGGTTACAAGAGATGGCTCCGAGCGACTGCAGGTGCTCATCAAAGCTGATTCGAGATCAGTAAAGGAACCACTGGGGAAGGCGAGGCATTGATATCTTAGAGCTTAGCAGTGTCTGTTGGATGATGGAGATTTCTACAGAGGGAGGTTTCCTAGGGGGTTTCCCCAGAGAGCCCCCCGCCCCTGCCTCAGTCACAGCCTGGGATGAGAACAGGGTTTGGTCCAGAGAATGATTCCCCACCCCAGACTGGAGTGACTCCTGGACTGGTTCTTGATCTACGGTCAGGCTGACTAAGAGGAATCGTGGAGAAAAAGTTATAGGAATTTGACAGAATACCATATTTTGCCAAGCATAATGTGCTTCTGTGTATAGTGCACATCTATGTTTTTTGACCCAAACTTTTTTGGGAAAAAAAAATCTTTTGTTTTCATTTCTTTTAAAGATTTATTTTATTGTTTGAGAGGTGAGAGAGATAGAAAGAGAGAGGGAGAAGGGAGGAGGGCCCAGAGCAGTTTCTGTAGTTGTACATTATTAGTTGTGACATGGTTTCATTCCACACAGGTGGATGTGGGCCAGTGTGAGGTGGGAACTGAACTGGGGGCCCCCGCATGGGAGGCGAGGACTTTCACTGCCATCTTGTCGGTTACCACTTGCGCCACCTTTCAGCATATGGGTTTGTGCTGGCCGGGGCTGGGATTTGATCCCTGGACCTTGTGGTTGGTTCCAAGGCAAGTGCTCAAGCTGCTGAGCTATCCTCTCATTTTAATTTTTTAATTTAAATTATTCTTTGTTTATATTTAGGTACTTGTTTTTTGTATGATAAAGGAATTTTCCCATTTATTTTTTAACATATTATGTTATGTAACAAATAATTACAAAACACAAGATCAGATACAAGGTCAGAGAAAGGGTGGTGAGCAGGAGAGAAGGGAAAGGGACAGACAGAGCCACAGATCATGACCTGGAGCCCAGAAGAGGGAGTGAGCTGGGAGCCTGGGAACATGGCCCGAAACGCACCCCGGTTGAGTTAGAAGCACAGAGCTGACAAGGGCGGAGGGTCTGGAGGCTGAAGCACAGCGGGACCCTGGACGAGTTGGAGCCCAATGCCGCAGCGATCATCGTATTCTAGGGCATTATTTTGCATACAGATATCATTATTGATTTCTAGAGTCACACTTTCAACTCAAGCATAAATAAAAGAATTAAAAACATTTATATCCTCGTAGATACTGAATTAGTGCTACCCATATATGATGCACATCCTTATTTTTTCCTCACACATTTGGGCTAAAAAAGCGTGCATTATACATGGCAAAATATGGTAACTTCATGTCTGTTGAATCTAATAATTAAAATATTAAACTTGTTTGTTGTATGACTTTGCTTTGTATTGCATTTTCCAAGTCATTTATTTTTGTTATATTTTGCAAAAGAAATGGTCTATGGTGGATTTGGAAATAAAAGCAAATGGAAAACGTCCCTTGCTATGGCTTGTTGGGAAGCACTGCTGTAGGGTCTGTGAACTTGGAAAGGCGTGATTTCTCCTCTCTTTCTGGGGAGTTGTGCGTAACTGTTAAGGTATGCTGAAGTAATTTGTGTTGTATTGTGCAGCACTTTAGGGCACTCTCTGGTACTGCATCACATTGCATTGCGCTGTATTGTATTGTAATGTGTTAATGCTTGGTCTGAAGAAAAGCGATCATCAATGACCTAAAGAACGGAAAGTTCTTGGGCTGTTATGAGGTGCTGAACTGCCACATCAAGCAGAATGCAGTCAGGTGGCTGCTGCCTCTGTGTGTCACCACCATGACATTCAAGTTGCTTACTCATCTCTGAGAAGTCCTGGGTGAGAGAGCGCAGCTGGAAAACTTAGGATTCGCATAGCAGCTGCTGCAGGACCGGCTGCAGGAGCATCAGCTTGGTCCTTTCCCTGTCCCAGGGCCTCTCCTTTCCATACACGTTACACATAACAGGGCACTCCAGATGCCAAATGCCCGCTAGGGGCTCTGCCTTTGGCTGCCCAGCATTCCACACAGGCCCCTGTCCCGTTTGTATGATCTCCCACAGCAGGGGTGCCCAACCTTTTTATACCCTAGGGAGCATTCTAAAATATTGGTAGGGCGGCGGGCACCAGATATTTCTAAGGATATTTATTATTGAACAAGAATAAAAAATAATAAACAAAAATAATTTTAAAATAATAAATTTATTGTACAAATTATATACACACAAAGAAACATATATACAGAACGTAAGACAAAGTAAATAAAAAACATATGTATAATAAAATCATTTAAAAAAACATAAAAGAAAACATAAAAAAAACCAATCTGTCAGTGTGATCTTTGGCATTGCATTTCATTGGCCACTGCCTTGTAATTAGGAGAGTATGATGACAACCCTGTTAGCAAACAATTATTAAGACACTCATCGGTAAGTCGAGATCTATATCATGATTTTATTAAATTCATGTTTGAAAACAAAGATTCGCATAAATACGTTGACCCGAAAAACGATTTGATTTTATATGCCGCTTTTTTAAAAAACGAGAACCTTTCTTTGTCGACTATGTTCCATAAGTCCTCTGATATTAAGGATTTTAGCAAAATATCGTTCTTAAGGTTCAAAATTTCTAACTCTAGTTCTTCTGCTTTCCCCTGAACAAGGTCTGCAATACATGCGGCTAGTTCTATTCCATTTATTTGGCAAGTAAAAGGATTGATACAGAAGGAGACAATTGGCTCGATA
>PVKE010034139.1:0-17551 GCA_004027555.1 Craseonycteris thonglongyai | reverse complement strand
TGGTTCATGGCCCCGGGAGGTTGGGACCACTGTACTATACTATTAGGTAATTATTACTAATTTTTATGTATTGTAATCATTTTGTGGTTACATAGTAAAGAATAGAACAAGCTTGTTTTATAGAGATACAGACTAATATCTTCAGGGCTAAAATGCAATGGTGTATTGAATATACTTTAAAGTATTTCAGCCAAAATTAAGAAAATATGGGAAAGTGTTAACAATTATTCATTCTAGGAAGAGGCTTATTGGTTCTTTTAATTAGAAAGATTGAGAAAATTGGCCATGCTTGGGTCTTGTTTAGTCCACACTTGAGGATGGAAATAGGCAATCAGTTCAACTCAAAGACATGAACCAAGAGTATAAGGGGCTTGTTTCCAGAAGAAAGTCAGGCTGTTATTATTTGAAGAAATACAAATGGGTTCTGGAATGGGAAAGTACACTCTAAACTGGTTCAGGTCAGATCCACGATTAAAAATTACGTCTACCATCAACCTGAGAGTAAAGGGGAAGTTGGGTGGAAGAGCAGGGGCTAGGGGCAGGAGGGGGATTTGGGAGGGAACCTCAAATATATGGTGATGGAATGAGAGCTGATTCTGAGTGGTGAGAACATAATGCAGTACATAGACAATGTAATGTATAGTTGTACACCTGGACACTATGTAATTGTTACCAACCAATGTCACCCCAATAAATTTAACAAAAATATATTATTAATAATAAAAAAATTATGTCTAAAATATATTAGGTTTGTCTGAAAAAAAATCTAGATCTGTGTGACTAAATACCACATGCTTCAAACCACATAATACTAAGGAATTAATCATTCTCCTTTGAGTTTATTTTCCATATCCCTTTACCTGTAGTACGTAGAACTTCCTTGACATTATCTTTTGTTGTGTACGTTTCCTCTATAAGATTATATGTGAGTAGAAACTAAGTCATATTCTCATCTTTCAATATTCAGTATCTAGCATGCAAGTAGCATGCAGTGCTATGCAGTGATGTATGATACAGGTGCTGAATGAATAGTTGTTAGATTAAGAAAAAATAAATGAGATAATTCAAATGAATGATATTAAAAAACTGTTAGAATGAGTGAGCTTATGTTTTAATAAATTTCATATTATTATAAAAATGGTTCAGAATTCCTTGATAGATTCAACAATGTTGTTCTCATCACAGTTAGAATTGGAATTGAATAATATCTAGTAAAATGTTTCTTTACTAAACTATTTAAACATATTAAAGTTTATAACTGAATGAACTTTACATGCTTGACAATTTTAATAATCACATTGACTATTCTGCAAAACTGGAATTGATATCATTCAATGTTTATGAAACTAAAGAAATACAATTTCTTTAATTTCATGTTTTGGGGAGTAAACAAAGCGCTACAATAATTATTCCCATGAATAAACTCTAACTGCCCTTATCTACATGTTTATTTTAATATTCTAAGATGTTTACTTATCTCTACCAAGTCTATGTCATTTAGCATATTAACTCATGAATCAATCACCACTCTTTATTGATTCTGTCATACCAAAGTAACTTCGGTTTTGAATACATTCTAAGGCATACTTTTGCATTTTTATTACCCTAATATTAGATCTGAAAAGTTTTGATATAAATGTACATCATGACCATATTGGACATTTTCTAATAGCATCGGATAAGCTGGTTGAAATTGGATAAAATTTGGATCACTAGAAATAAATCACCTCTTAGCTGCTTCCTGTTTAGTTCTACCTATGCAAGTGTACTCAATAAGGATATTACTTATAAAAGTAACCTTTATTTACTATTTGCTTAGTCATCCATTATTCACAAAACCCCTGAAAGAGAAATATTTACCACCAACCACCTCATTTAACAGATATAGAAACTTATAACCCCTCAGAGTCACTCAGCTTCGAAGTGATAGGTGATCGAATACCTTCATGCTCAGCCTCTAAAAGCTTGAATTTTCCTAAAGCGCAAACAGGCAAGCATTTTTCCCACAAGTGACTGCCTTGGATTGGTGATAGAGTTTACCAACAGTGCCAACAAAGAGCCTTAGGGGAGCTGGAAGAACAGCACCTGCATGTGTTCCAGTCTTTATCAGACATAATGGGAGATGGAGTAACCTAGCAGGGAGTTGCAATGACGGTGGAACCCCCAGCATCCACTTTGCTTTTAAGCACAAGTGATATACTCTCTAGAGCACAGGTGTACCATCTTTTGGCTTCCCTGGCCCACTTTGAAAGAAGAAGAATTGGGCCACACACAAAATACACTAACACTACTAATAACTGATAAGATTTTTTAAATCACAAAATATGCCATATGGTTTTAAGAAAGTTTATGAATTTGTGTTGGGTCTCATTCAAAGCTGTCCTGGGCCCCATGAGGTCCGCAAGCTGCTGTTTGGACAAGCTTGTTCTAGAGGCACCGGATATACTTGGCATGTAGTTTACAGGTAAATGAGCTTGTGCATGAGTAGGCAAAGTGAAAACCATCTAAGTCTCACTATTCTGTTACTATTATCACATCCGAAAGCATGGGAATAGTTCTCCCAGTTAATATTGGTGTATTTCTACCAGGATAGTCTACATATTAGTCAATAATACACATATCTTATTTTCATTACTAGTCAGTAAAATTCATTCATCTCTAGAATTCTTCTAAAATATAAGAATCCCATAGATGTTCCTTTTGATGATTATAGAATGGGAAGGCCATTAAGGAGTTAATGGAAGAAGTTAGAAAAATACTGGATTGGAAAAAGTTAGAAAAATACTGGGAACCAAATAAAATGGAATTTAAAATATAACTTTCGGTAAACACTATAATTGTGAAATTAAATACAGACTTTCTCCAACTCAAGGGGGTTCGACTTACGATTTTTCAACGTTATGATGTTGCAAATGGGATGTGCCATGAGTAGAAAGACTTGAAATTTGGAAGGTTGCTCTCTGCTGGGCTAGAGATGTGCGGTGTGATAGTCTTGTGACACTGGCCACAGCTCCCAGTCAGCTCCTGGATCACAATGGTGGGCAATAGATACTTTAAAGTGTAGTAGTCAAAATTCACTTTCCACTGGGCACAATGGCATTTTCAGCTTCCAGTGAGACTATTATAATGTAACCCTATCATAAATTGAGGAGCATCTGTACTCCCTTACCACATTAAGTAATTTAGCTTTGCCCAAAATCCTAAATATGTGTGATTATGCTAAATCCAGGAATTGCTCTTCATTTTCATTTAATTACTTATACCTACTTGCCAAATTATTTTCTTCTTGCCATTAAAAGACTGTGTATTTCGATAACAAGTGAGCTAGAATTAGAAATTTTCTCATTATTTTTATATAACAAACACATCCATCCCTTTAATAGAAGATCCTTGTCTCACTTTGTACGAGCCCTAAGACTATATTTGAATTTTTACCTAGATATTAGTCCTGCTATCATAAAATAATTTTTGATAACTAAGTCTTATAGGTTCATATGCTGCACTGCATCTCATTTCTACAGTATTAGTAATCTTGTTTATCAATTCATTCCAAATTACTGAATAAAGAAAAAATATAAAAATATTCATGCTATTTTAAAGATTACTTTAAAATGAATATATACAGTACTCAGTATAAAAGAGTAATATCAGAGTGTAAATATTTATGTAACTGAATATAAAATAACAATGATTATGCCAAGATTGACCCCCGAAAAATGTATAGAACACAGGAAAATAAAAGCATGAAAATTCTGTGAGATATAATTTATATAAGTAATAAGTGACCTTTTTATATTTGGAGAAAAATGGCATAAGAATATACTACATTCAGTATTACATAATTAACATAACACTGAAACTGTATATACTTTGTTCAATGAAATCTTGAATGTCTCACTAAATGAAGTACAATTGAATATTATCCTTGTTTCACAAATGTTCAAAATTCTTTCTGGTAAAGGTCTTAATGATTACATTCCTTATAAAGCTCTTTAAGAGGAATATGAGATAAGGTGCAAAAATGTTTTTCGGATACATTAAAAAATTCTAAAATGGTCTAGCTCTGTCACTACATGCAGATCAAACTATTTGACCAACCCAGATTCCATTTGGGTATGTTTTGAGTTTTTCTCCATTGATAAGTCATTTTAAATATATAAAGTAGTCTATGGTAAATATCTATTATTGTAAACCAAAAGTAAGTATTTTGATTACATTTTGGACATAAATTAAAATATAACAGGAGTTTTAGAAACTGTCAACACAATATCTTATGGTGAAGTTGGGCAATTTAATTATTTTCATGAAGCTCTGAAGACTGATACAACACATTGTATGATAAATTCTGCTTAACTTAACAAAACATGGCTAGCAACTTAAAGAATAGCAACAACTGAAAAAAAATAAAAATAAATACAATAAAAGCCTCTTTAACGAAGTAGCATAGATTTAAAAAAATAAGGTTAGGATTTTGATTTTACATTTATTTTTCTGGTATCATTAAATAACAAACATTAAATAACTTTAAATTTTTTTGAGTAATTCAAGAAAATACCCTGATTTCAAATTGTTTATAAGTTCTCCACTCAGCAATGCACATAAAGTTAAAACTTCAAAGTGGTAAAAATGTTTCTTAAAAGAAAACCTTCCTAAATCAGACATCTTTTTTTGATACATTTAGGTCACTCTTCCTAGAAATTAGAATAGATCAAAGCAACCATTATTATATTTGTTTTAATAATATATTTTATTAAGAAAAATACAGAAATCTTTATTTTTAGTGAATATTATGGAATTAAAAGAGTAAAGTCTTGAAATCGTCTCTCTGAATCTTTAAATACAAAAAATTTTTTCCATAATTTCTAAATTATATACTTCTTTCACGTATATTTATTGATCACCTACTATATACCAGGCACAATTCAGATGTTAGAAAATAAACAGTGAACAATACTAAGTACCTGCCTTTACACAGCTCATGTTACAGTGGGAAAGACATATAAGAAACTATACAATATGATGTCACACGCTATGTAGAAGAATAAAGCAAGGAAAGAGTAATATACTAGAGAAGGCTATTTAAAATTAAGTGCCTAGGTAAGCCTTCTGAGGAGGTGATATTGAGCAGAAACCTGTATCAAGTGAAGAAATACACCATATAAAACTTTGGAAACTACCATTTCCAGTAAAAGAAACAGCAAGTACAGGAAATTTGAGTCAGGATAGAATCTGGCTAACCAGAAAAATGCACGACCAAAATGTCTTAAGGTACAATGAATGAGAGAAGAAAGAGAAGATAAGACTAGCTTATGTAGTGGTTTGCAGGCCAGAATGAAGTTTGGATTTTATTCTGAGTGCATTGGGAATCTATTTTAGAGTATTGAAGAGAAAAATGACTTGATATGATTTGCATTTTTTTTTCTTTTTTTTATATATTTTTATTTAGTTAGTTATTTTTGACAGAGAGAGAGAGAGAGAGAGAGAGAGAGAGAGAGATACAGAGACAGAGAGAGAACTGAACTGGGGGAGCTCCCAGTTCAGCATATGGTTCCGCACGGGCCAGGGCCGGGATTCGATCCCCGGCGCTGCAAAGTGAGCGCTCAACCCACTGAACCACCCCGGCTTCCCCTGCATTTTTCAAAGATCACTCTGGCTATGTGTTTGAAAATATAAAGTGGTATTGAAGAAAATATTTGCTATTAACTCAATAGCAAAAAAACAAATAACCCAATTAAAAAATGGGCAAAATATCTCAAAAGATATTTCTCTCAAAAGACAGCATATAAACAGCCACTGGTACATGAAAAGTTTGTCAGTATCACTAATTATAAGGGAAAAGCAAATAAAAACAGTGAGATATCACCATACGCAGTTATTGTCAAACAAAATCAAAAGATAAGTGTTGGCAAGGGTGTGGAGAAATGGGAATTCTTGTGTACTGTTGGTCAGAATGTAGTTTGGTACTGCCATTATGGAAAACATTATGGAGGTTCTTCAAAGAGTAAACATAGAATACCTGTGTTTCAGCAATCTCAATATTGGGCATATATTTTAAAAAGTAAAATCTGGATTCTGAAGAGGTATTTGTGATCTCATGTTTATTGCAGCATTATTCACAATAGCCTTGATACGGAAACAACCTAAGTATCTGCTGATGGTTGAATAAAGATAATATGACACACATACATATTCAGCCTTAAAGAAAATTCTAATTATTTGTGTCCTACAATCCTGGAGGTCAATATATCAAATCAACATGTTGGACACTTTAAATACATTTAAGTATAATTTTTATCTCCATAAAGCATAGGAGAAAAATTGGAGTAAGAACATAAGTGGAATCAGAGAGACCCAGGATGGTAGAGTGACAAAGGTGATTAACATAGTAACAGTGGAATATTGAGAATTATTTAGATGTAGATCAAACCAAAGGAGCTGGTTGATATTGAGGGGACGGGAGAGAGAGGGGACAAAGACAACCAAAGATTTTTGAGCTGAGTAGTTAAATGTGCCATTTATCAAGCTTGGGGGAAACCAAGGGGAGGTAATTAGTGCTGAAGAAACAAAAATCTTTTTTGGACATGTTGAATTCATTACATAGGCTGTTGGACTTATGTATTCAATATTAAGGTAGGTGAGTAAATTAAAGATACACATTTCAGGATTCAGGATATATGTGCCTTTCTGTGTAATTAGTTTAGAAAACGAATTTACATTTTCTTCATATTGATTTTTGAATTTTATTCTTTTCTTTATATTGTTTTCAGGATCAGATAACATTTCTTTCTTTCACCTATTTAAATCCAGCATGACTCCCAACAATTAGAAAATTCTAAGCCCTCTGCTTCATAAATTTCTTGTCCGGCCCCTTTCTTTGGAGAATAGAATTTGAATAGAAAAACAGACATAAGTTGAGAAATAGTTGAGAAGTCACTGAATAGTTTATTGCTCAACTAATAAAAAGCCTTCCAAAACATGAAAATTTTTTTTAAACCCACTGTAAAAATAGAGCCCATTCTGATGTTTAAGCTATTATTAACTTATGAATTCAAAATATTTGGAAACTACATTAAATCATTAATACTTAATAATGTTCTTTCTCATATTAATAAGAACTAATTATTCTTAGTTATCCACAGTCTTTTCTAAAACTACTTTTGTGACCATTGGCACGTGTTGATAAATTGATACCTATGGCTAGGGTTTCAAATTTTATTTATAATGTAAACAGAATAAAGTATTTATTTATTAAAGGTTTAGTTTTAAATGCCGTATTTAAATTATATCTGGTACAAGTAAGCATAACTAAAAGTTCAGGAAATATTGTGTAATCTGTTATCATCCAAGTTTACAACCTCTCTAGGGGTGGACAAGAGCCCATATTGTTTCTAGCACTTACTATGTGAAAAATCAATGTTCATTTATTCAATAATCAAGAAATGTTTCTTGAACACCTAGTCTGAGTCGAATACTCTTTTGGGTATTATAAATGCATCAGGAAGAAATCATATCCAAAAATTAATTTTCAGTTAATGACACACTTAGCCCTTCTAGCAATTCTATAATGATATATGAATTAGCCATGCTAAGTGACAAACCAAACTAAAACTTGAGGGCTTAAAACAAATAAATAGTTGTTTTAAGCTCGTAGGCTTGCAAGCCAGTTGTGGATATGATAATTTGAGTTGGTCCTAGCTGATAGCTCCACCACAACTTATAGGTTTATTGGACATGGATCTTGGCTGTGGTTTGGGATCAGGTCTTTCTATGTGTTTTTGTTCTTGAGCCCAAGCTGAAGGGACGTCATTTCACCAGTGCAATAAATGCTCTTCTCACGGTAGATTACAAGAATGCACAGTACATATAATAATCCCACTGTGCCGAGTCTACAACATCCCACTGGCCAAAGCAAATCATGATGACAAATCTAAAGTTGGTAAGCTTGGAGTAATGGCAAGAAGTATTATGACACATCACAGGAAAAAGAAGATTTGGGAAAGAGAAATAATTCTACCAGAGTAGTAAGTACAAATATTATTACCCATTTTAAGGTAAAGTAAAGCGAGACTATTTGCTGCTCGATCACAGTGCTAAACTGTAGCATGATAAGAAATTTAGGATTGTATGGTCCCAGAAACTAATCTTAACTACTGTACCACACTGCCTAAGAATTTGTTATATTTTTGATTACTTATCTATAGAATCATATTTTGTTATAGACTCATTGAATTGCAAAACTATTTATGTGTGTGCTTTTAAGTTTGACACAAAAGACAGTCTCTCATATCTCTGTGTCTCCCAATGTCTATGTGTGTGTAGACACACATTTCAGGCACGGAATATTATAGAACCTAAGAACATTATTCACAATATTAACAATAAACAAGTAAGCCTACTATAATAGAAAGAATACAACTTTTAAGTAAAAATTAAAGATGGGTTTGTATCCCGGCTTGGATACTACACAGCTATATGATCTTCAACAATATTTCTTTCTGAATCTTTGTCTTATCATTCTTAATTGAAGTAATTTTCTATATGAAATGTTTGTTATTAAGACTAAATAGAGAATTTATTTCTTGTTCTAGGTTCATAGTTCATAGTTAATAGTTCATAGTTCCTGGTTCATAGTTTCTGCTCACTTCCTCTTCCAGGTAATGAATTACATTGGTCCATTAGACATATACCATCTGAGGTAGGAACATTATTATAGTTATGAGATAGGAACATTATTATAGTTAAGAGAAAGTATGTTATAGTTATATAGAGCTATATTAAACATAATATCTTGTGATATTAATAAGTGGCTCCAGTAAATTGAAAAAAATTTATATCTTAGATATTGTTACCATTTTACATTTTATGAAACTGTTCAAGTTATAAAAATATTGTGTTTATAATTTCACAAATACTTCTACAAATGTAATAAAACATAGACTAATTTTGAAATTTAGAAAATAAAATCACTGTGCTGACAACCTAAAAATTTGAAACTTTAATTAATTAATGAAAGAAAATTTGTTTTTCCAACAAATTTGATTCATGGATTATATCTTGAATTCCTTAAAACTAAATTATCAGAATTTAGAATAATTAAAAAAACAAGTAATGCACACAGACCTACAGACATACTCACAAGTCCTGAAATTTCTATCCTATTACTATGATGACAGCCTATTGTTTGTTGTTTCTATTTGTGTAAAAATTAACTTGCAAGATTTATGATTAAAAAAAAATGAAATGTGAAATATTCAGGAGTACCAAGGTTTAAGTGTGAATATTTATAAGAGTTTCTATACCAAGGAGACCCTGGCATATTTGGATGATTCTATAGGTTATGAAAAACTTCTGGGGAGAATATTCAATATTCTTTGTATGTATTTAGATGAAATTGAATGTTAAATATTACTATGACTTTAAATATTTCCAGTCAATTGGGTTAGCATACAAAAAAGAAGGCTAATTCTAATTTATTGTGTTGCATATTTCATATTCAATCATGATTTGAGGAGAATTTATGTTTCCTGTAGTTCTTTAAAGCAAATAAAAAGTTGGCTATAAATAATAAGAGCCATTGTGAGAGTAAAAGAAAACAAAAAGTTTCTACCTCATATAGAATGTCATGAGTTTTAAATAAAATACATGTTGTTTGGATTTGAGGACATAACAAGCTCTCAATAAATTTTATCCATTATTATTATTTACACTTTTATTTTTTTATTTTTTAAAGATTTATTTTTATTGTTTTTGACAGAGACAGAGAGACAGAGACAGAGACAGAGAGAAGGGGGTGAGTCCAGAGTAGTCTCCATAGTTGCGCATCATTAGTTTTCTACATAGTTTCATTCCACAGGTGGGCGTGGGGCTTCACAGGGCAGTAGCTGGCCAGGAACCTCCCACATAAGAAGCTCACCCCAATGAGAACTGAACTAAGAACACCCACCCAAGCTCAGCATATAGGTCTGTACAGTCTGGAGCTGGGATTCGATCTTTGGACCCCAGCACTGCAAAATGAGTGCTTAACCCACTGAGCGATCCTGGAATCTCCTATCTATACTTTACTTAAGCATGACATTGGGGTACTACTTAGTGCAATAAAAATTTTAAATTAAAGAAATAGGATTCAAAAAATAAATGGTCATTATAATAGAAAATTCAAGAAAATTTTCAGAACAGTTTAAATTACAAGAAAAGCTCATTTTCACTATGGCAGCAAATCTATACAGTATCTAGGAATACATATTACAAATTATAGGTAAGACATTTACAAATATTATAGAACTCAATGGAATAAAATAAAAACAAAATAGATGTAGACATATACCAAATTAAAAGATGTGATGACTTGATTCCTTGAAAAATAGATAATTCTTTAAAAAATCTATAATTAAAATAAAATTGAAAAAGAGAGTATAAGTGTTTGCATATATATATGTTAAAAAGCTGGTATTGATAGGTATGCAGAGATATAAAAAAAGAATTAAGGTGATTTGATATACTATCTTGATATACGGCTTACTCTACCAAATACTAAAGTAAAAAAATAATTCTCTGGTTTTAAATTAGATTTTTTTTTTATGTGAGATTAATATAGGTGAACCAATGGAAAAGAACAGAGTGAACAGAAGTGGTCACATAAATACAGGTCCTTGATATATACAAATCACTTGAAAAGAGAGAACAAACCATTTAATCATGTTAAATAATTAGCTATCTTTCTAGAAGTACAATAAATTAAGCTCTCTTCTTTATTTCATAAGCAAAAGACAAATTCCGTATTGATTAGTGACTTAAATATAAAAAAGACTTTTTTGAGACATCTGCACAAAATATTAAAGGCATTAATTACATAGAAAAAGTACAGTATTATTTTAAATGAAAACTTCTGTACTACAAAGATACCAGTATCAATGTTAAAAAAAAAAAAAAGTGTCAAAGACAAAGCAACAATAAAAACAACAAATCATAGATAGGCAGATGGTTTTAATACATTTATAAAGGATAATAGACTTAGAATTCAGTAAAAAAAATAAAAATTAAAAGAAAAAGCCACATCACCATTTCAAATTTTTTAAATAGGCAATTGGGAGAAGGGGAAAAAGAAATGGCCAAAATAAATGTGACAATCTTGCTATTATACATAAAAGGTAAATTTATGTACTGATATAGCATATCACATTGAACAGATTGACAATCTTATAGTGTTAATAACAAATGTTTGTAAGGATGAAGGGAAATAAGATTGCAAATCAATTACTTGGATATTACTGGTTTATGGAGTGACTTTGTCCTGAGAAAAAAAAATATTTCAAGCATTCCTCATAATATACAGAAAACTTCAAATGACTTCTCAGCTCTTTTATTATTTATGTGAATATCATCCTCTGATTTAAAAATAATGTTTAAAAACAAAGCTATAATTTGTCTATTAAAAATACCTCCTGTCATATAAATTTAAGTAAGTGTTTGCCTTCCTGGAATCATAATTCTCTAAGAATCAAGAAAATAAATAGAGCATTCTAAGTGAAAACGGAATTATAAAGTAAGATGACCAACCATTGTTTTGATTTAGATCACACACACAACATATATTCACATAGCATATTTGTTGTCCTCATTTTTTAATATATAATTTCTTGTTTCAAGATTAAAACTTCTGAAATGAATGACAGTCCTAACATCAGCAAACAAGTGTGCAGAATATTAGTTTCATAGCAACTATATGATCAGATAATGTACCATATAAGGACATTTTCAGGAACATAAACTAGAATTTAAATATGTATATGTGTGTGTAGACACATACACTCACACACACACACACACACAGAGAAAGATACACACCCCTCACATATACTAGAGCTGTCGAAAAATCCAGCCATTGTCAATATAATGAGAACTTTTATGTGACTGGATACTTTTCAGACAACTCTCATATATGTCAGGCTTCAATGCAAAGATAAGCATCAAGCAGATTAGACATTTTCACAATATTAATTAGTTTTGTCGACTCTTACAAGGAAAGGTTCACAAAGGCATGTGGCAACTTTCAGGGATCACTCAACACCATTTCAAGGTCTTTAGCACTTCAATTTTAAAATACCAACTGATAAATTTTGTGATAGGTGAACTGAGTTGCTTATGTTGCTTATCATTTTCTCACTTACATGAATTAAATTTTTCTGTTTTTTGTTTTGTTTTGGTTTGGTTTTTTTTATTATTATATTTTATTGTTAAATTTAATGGGGTGATATTGGTTGGCAACAACTAGGTAGTTTCCAGATGTGCAAGACCACATCACATCACCCATGCATCAATATAAAAATTTTATTTTATGCATTTTACATAAAATTAGTGGACAGGGCTGAAATATTTGTTAATATTAATATATTTGAATTACCAGTATATTAAAACATAAGGGTGGGGAAGCCGGGATGTCTCAGTGGGTTAAGCGCTCACTTTGCAGCACCGGGGACCGGGGATCGAATCCTGGCCCCGGCCCATGCGGAACCATATACTGAACTGGAAGCTCCCCCAGTTCAGCTCTCTCTGTCTCTGTATCTCTGTATCTCTCTCTCTCTCTCTCTCTCTCTTTCTCTCTCCTCTCTGTCAAAAATAAATAAAAATATATTTAAAAAAAACAAGGAAAACATTGCTAAGACAGAAGATAGTTGACTTTCTGAAAATTAGCAGAAAAGTCATAGTAGCAAACAATATAGGTTTAGGAGGGCATAAAAAGGAGCAGGGATTGGATACAGGCTCTACTATTTCACAGCAGTATTTTACATAAGTTACTTTTATTTGTGTATTCTCTGTTACCAGAAATATCTAATAACTCTTAAGTTACTTTTATATACTTACTCTCTTTTACCTTATTTTAAAACAGGAATATTATTTCCTGTTTCTCAATCTTATTAGTGTCCTATCTAATGCTATACTGGTATGTAAAAATTGTGTATTCCTTCCCCACATGGAATCTGGACTGGACTATGGTTTGGGGGAAACTAGACTATATTATTACCTCCATCATTCTAAGCAATTAAGACTTTTCATCTTTTTCACTTCCCACATTTTGGGAGTAAGCATCAGCGGACAATATGAGAACACCTTTGGGACTCATTTCTTTTCACAAGTATGTATGACTTCCATACACACCAGATATTTCATCAGTTTACAACTGCAGGTTCTGTGAAAGTGAATAAGAACCAAAAATCATCTCAATCAACTCAAGTAAAGACTAAATTCATTCGAGTAAAGAGTCAGAATAAAGCATGAACATAAAAGAGACAGTGAGTTTTATGAAGAGCAAAAAGAAAGCAACAGTTGACATAAGATTATGAAATCCAATCAAGATAAAGGTATTGATCTTAGAAAAATTGATTGAACTTAAGCAATGATGAAGAGGTTACAAAGGCTGAAGTATTACATGGGCTTTTGAGAGCTTCCCTATGACATTTTCTGGGTTGATAGGGCCACGCAAAGCACCTCAATATTTCTGGAATTTATTAACTTATTTCATAAATGTTGTTTAACACTGAACAATTATTTAAACACAGAAAATTCCAAGATATTTTTTATTAAGATTAACCTTCTATATATACTATTTTTAAAAAATTGTCCTTGAATTTCATGGAGCCATAATCTGAAACATGGGTGATTATGACAGAAGACAAAGACAAAGGATTTTTTTTTACAGTTTATTTTCCAATAAAGAATTTCTAATCATCTTGTCCCCTCCCTGCCATAGACTAAATATCCGACAAGAGATCATTACTTTTTAGAATTGTTTATAGAAGACCAAGTTTTGCAGAAATTTCTTCGTTTTAAAATTGTTTTATGATGTGCATTTTGTTATTCTTAAAGAACGATTGCGCTTATGCTGGAATAGTATTTCAATGTTTCTATACAAATTAAATTATGAAAGTAAAGAAGAAATTACCTATATTTAAAGTTTATAGAGGCAGAGTTTTATTGAGGTCTCTAGTTGCTTCTAAATATTTTTAATTATTATGATCATATGTCATCAAAATATTCCAAAATTGTAGGTCTGGGTTAATTTGGAAGTTGTATAAGTATATTTTTATAAATTTTATGTTTCACAGTGCTATATAAATAAATTTTGAGTGTTCTTTTTGCCCATTTTTCCCTTGAAATATTATTAAAATTATATATTTAATTATTTCTATATTTAATAGCTATAAACCTGAGGAGACAGATGGCTAAATGTGGGCCAGATAAATAAAAATGATGAATAATTTTAGAAAATGTACTAACAGTACATTTGTCCACCACATTAGTTCAATCTGCTTCTGTCTAGACTACAGCTTGAATATTGAGTAAATTTTTAATGAAGAAAATAAGTTTTCTATTTTATTTTCCTGATGAAACCTTTCATTACTATTAGTAGAAACCATATATTATTTTACATTACACTTTACTCGTAGAAAAAGTCGTGTTATACTTTGTATTCCATCACTCTTAGGTAGAGTTTATATTAATAGTAAATGTGTTAGGCAACATCTGTTATTGAAAACTCTAGCTATATTTAAAAAAATTCTTAGATTTTTATCATTTGTGGCATTTAAATATCTTAAGTGTGAAGTATTTAATTTAAAAAGAATGTATAAATGAAGACTAAATATATTGAACAAAAATTACCAGAAAAGATTTTAGAGTTTGGGCTTAAGACATATACAATAAATTGAAAGATTTATCCCCTTTTACCCCCTCCCCCTCCCCAAAAGCTAAAAAGATATTAAATTAGTGTTTTCAATTTTCTGAGTAAAAATTATTCCAGATCTATAATTTCAGACTGCTAGCACATCAATCAAGTATAAGGGCTGGATAGATGATTAAAAAAAAAAGAGGATATAGATAGCCATAGATGGACATGGACATAGACACATTGATGTGTTTATCTATCAATATATTCTAACTTGTATTGTCTCAAAAATATACTTACCTATACATGCTTTGTCTAGAAATTGTTAAAGCTGTCTCCTAGTAAAATATAACCACATTATTCACGACCCACCTGATTGAATCTGAAAGAAAACAAACTCACTATTTCTTAAACTAAAGGAAACTTTGAGGTAGACACTCTACCATAGCTGGGTCCAACCTCTAAATTTACTAAAACTTTGTCTCTAAGTGGTTTTTTTCTGTTGACTCTGGTTTCCTTTATTTAGCTTCATTCTCAGTCAGACTCTCTCTCTTTCTCTCTCTTGGCAGAAGGACCCTGCCTCAGTGTCTTCCTGAAAGGAGTGTTGTTGGTTTCCTCAAGAGTCACATGTCTCCTTGAATTTCCTTCTTCACCTTGAAAAAAATCAGTTTGTCCAACCTGTGTCTTTTCTTTTTTTAACAGAAAAGTGAGATCATATAATTGATAGATAACAGCAGATCCAGCAAAAGCAAGAGATGAAAAAAATTGTAGGCAGAAAAAAATAAAAAACCACCCAATCAAACAAATACAGAAAAACAGATGGCAGGTAGAATAACTACAGCATCTATAAAATTTTACATCTGAAACATATTTTACTTAGCCAATAATGCAGATTTATATATATTACAAATAATTGTGACAAAGGTGATTAGTATTTACCAAGATACACACCTATCAAAATTTAGTACCATTTCATTTTGTACATGAGAAATACAATCTAGTACATAATTCATTTAAAACAAGAGTGAAATGAACTTGAAACACATGACTTCAGCTACTTAGAAAAATACCGAACCTCAGCTGTAATATAAAGATATGTCCTTTATTTCTATATATATTATTTAGGAATTAATCATTCAAAAAGATTTCTTTCCCCAAGATCATGATTGAAAATAGTGCCAACATATCATTTAATGTCTTCACAAAAATCTTATTCCCGCCCCCCTCCCCCAGGAAAATATCAAACAAGCAAAAAAGCAAAGACGATATTTTTTTATTGTTTCTAATCATTTTTTGGTGGGAATCATTAGGGTTTTCTATGTAAAGAATCTTGTCATCTGCAGAATGAGAAAATTTAACTTCTTCATTTTCAATTTGGATGCCTTTTATTTCTTTCTCTTGCCTGATTGCTTTGGCTAGAACTTCCAACACTGTGAACAGCCAAGAGAAGAGGGATCCTTATCTTGTTCCTGATCTAAGATAAAAAGCTTTCAGTATTTTATCATTAAGTATGTTAGGAAATGGAAAGCCAGGATCACTCAGTGGGTTGAGCACTTGTACTGCAGCCCCGGGGTTCAAGGGTCTAATCCCAGTCCTTATCCTGCCCCATGTGGACCCATATGTTGTACTGGAGTGTGTTTCCCACCCCAGTTCAGTCCCATGTGGGAGGCCCCCAGTTAGGCTCCCACACAGAGCATGCCTCTCCTGTGGGAGACCCTCCAGCTGGTGGGGGCATACCTCCCATGCAAGAGGCCCCTGGTCTGGTTTTCATTTTGCACAGCCCCCAGCCTATCTGTAGAATAAAGCTATGTTAAAAACTAATGACATACAAGTATGGGAACTACTCTTGTCCCTCTCCCCTCTCTCTCTCTCTCTCTCTCTCTCTCTCTCTCTCTCTCTCTCTCTCTGTCTGTCTAAAACAATAAAATCTTTTATTTTTATTTTTATTATTTTTTTAAGTATGACAGAAGCTGAGGGTTTGTCATATATGCCCTTTTTCATGTTGAGGTTCTTTCATTTCATACCTATTCTATTAAGTGTTTCGAACCTAAATGTATGCTGTATCTTATCAAATGCTTTTTTCTGCATCAATTCATATAATATGATGTTTTCCTCTTTTATTTATGTGGTTGATCGTTTGATCAATTTGCATATATTGAACTATTCTTGTGCCCCTAGAATGAATATCACTGATTGTAATGTAATCATTTTAATGTATTATTTTATTCTATTGCTAGTATTTTGTTTAGGATTTTCGCATCTGTACTAATCAAAGATATTGCTTTGTAATTTTGTTTTTTGTGTGTTATCCTTACTAGGTATTGTGATCAGGGTAATGCTGGGCTTATAAAATGAGCTAGGAAATAGCCTGTTCAATTTTTTGAAAGATTTGAAGAAGACAGGTATTAAATCATCTATAAATGTTTGGTGAAATTCACTAATGAAGCTGTCTGGTGCAGGTTTTTGCATTGGGGAACTCTTTAGATGATTGTTTCAATTTCCTTTACTGTTGATTCATATATTTAGATTTTCAAGTTGTTCGTGATTTCATCTAGGATAATTGTATATTACTAAGAATTTGTTCATTTTGTCAGATTATTGAATTTGGTGGCATATAGTATTTCATAGTATTTTTTTATGGTCCTTTGTATTCCTGTGGCATCGGTTGTAATGTCTTTCTTTCATTTATGATTTTGTATATTTGTGTCTCTTTTTTTCTTTTTTTCTTAGTGAGTCTAGCCTGGGGCTTGTCAATTTTATTAATATTTTAAAAGAGCCAGCTCTTTGTTACATTATTTTTTCCTATTGTGTTTTTTGTTCTCTATTTAATTTAATGCTGGTCTATATTATTTCCTTACTTCTGCTGTCTTTAGACATTATTTCTTCTTT
>PVKE010034138.1:0-17550 GCA_004027555.1 Craseonycteris thonglongyai | reverse complement strand
GCCGGGATGGCTCAGTGGGCTAGGCGCTCACTTTGCAGCCCCAGGCACCCAGGATCGAGTCTCTGCCCCAGCCCGTGTGGACCCAATATGCTGAACTGGGGAGTTCCCCCAGTTCAGTTCTCACTGGGGTGAGACCCCGGCCCAGTTCCTGCCCTGTGCAGCCCTGCCCACCTGTGGAATGAAACTATGTGGAAAAACCGATGATGTACAACTTATAGAGACTGTTCTGGGCCCTCCCCCTTATCTGTCTCTGACTCTGTATCTCTCTCTCTCTCTAAAACAATAAATCTTAAAAAAAAAAAAATGTTATCCTTCCTAAACAATCAGATCACATTTATCTAGACCAGGGGTCTCCAAACTGCAGCCCGCGAGGCCCTCTCATCCAGCCCGTGGAGACCTTTTTTTCTGAATAAAATAATATTAAATAAATAATTAAAAACAACATCTATGTTTTGATTCTTTTTTATTTGGACCTCAAGTGTGTAGTCGGCCCCCAAACTGCTGTTTCCTAGCTAATGCGGCCCGCGGGCTGAAAAGTTTGGAGACCCCTGATCTAAAGTATTCTGGGTCAACTATAATTTATACATAACTCCATGGAACAATTATATGTACTAAAACTTTAAGCTGACCAGTACCTTTAGAGAATGATAGCCTAATATTCTACCTTCTTAAAGCACTGCTGGCCTTCCCTAATCTCTCCCCAATTGTTTTTTAACCTTAAATTATTTGAAATAAATTTTTTTCAGTGTATCATTCTTTTGACTTCTAAACCAAATACAATAATCATATTAACAGTGTCAGTCATCCCTATTATGCTACTACAGCACACCTGTAGCATCTTCTGAAACTGAGAGCTATTTATTAATGCACTAAGGGCAGATCATTTCCTGGCTCTTAACAAGTTATTATTTTGCCAGATTAATCACCAGTTGCTGTTCTAGAACACCTCCTTCTTCCATTTTTGTAGGGATAGGTAGCTGGCACTCTTAACTTTTCAAGTTTTGTGTGAAGTAAAAGTAAACAGTCTCTGAGCTAGAGCCTAAATGGCTCTTATGAGGCAAATGCATTACCATTTTGGTAGCCCAGAAAGCACTTTTTCTTCTGCTCTAATACCTGCACAAAGGACAACCAGACAGGTAAATATACTACAGTGAACACAAACTACCAAATCCATTCTATTTTTACTAAATGGAACATATTAATTCCATTCCATCTTTATTCAAGTAGGCACACCAAGACTTGACAGTATAGTATAGAAAGTAAATCTGTAATCTTAATTCTGGATAAATGGGAACTTTATATTAATTAGCCTCTAGAACATCAGCATTCTGACATGCTCTCCTCCCCCTTAAATTACAAGATGGTATAAGATACTAATTTAAATTTTCTGTATTTTATATTATTGTATCTTGCATTTCTAGTCCATTAGATTACCTCTGTTGCCTTGAATACAAAGACTGACTTTCAAGTTGCTGTCACTCCTACAGATATGTGCACATACTATACAATGAAGTAGAGAGATACCTTCAGAAAAATTCTAAATAGCCAAGTTAAAACTGTATCACAAGATTTGTTCAAGTATCAACAAATATGGGCCACTAATGCTGTATACAAGTTTAAAATCGGACCCTTAGTTATAAGTGAATCAATAATCCCAACTAAAATGTAGAACTTTATCTACAATATTTTATTAACAAAGCTGAATTTCTTAATTCTACCTATAAACAAGCTATTTAGCACCCCAAAGGCTACTCTACTTAAAACACCTACTTGGGAAGCCAGGATGGCCCAACAGGTTAAGCGCTTGCTTTGCAGCCCCAGGGACCAAGGATCAAATGCCGGACCTGGTCTGCAGGGACCTATTTGCTTAACTGGGGTGTGCTTCCCATGTGGGATGCTCCCAGTTGGGTTTTTACCCCCACCCCACCCCCCACCCCCGGTTTGGCCCCTGGCTCAAGGGGGCCTGCCTCCCATTCAGGAGGCCCCCAGCCCAGTTCCCGTCCAGCGCGGCCCACGCGCACCTGTGGAATGAAACCATGTCGAAAATTGATGACGTACAACTATGGAGACTGCTCTGGGCCCTCCCCCTTCTCTCTGTCTCTGTCAAAAAAACAATAAAATAAATCTTTAAAAAATAAATAAAACACCTACTCAATATCTGCAATCTCTGTTTTTGAGACAACTGGTATTACACCATATACTATTAAATGACAGGTATAGTTATATAATGCAGTGCAGATGACTTATCTAAATGCTATGCAATGTCATTTAGGAATTTAGGCTTCTTTGTGGGACATACTTGTAGAGAAAGTAAATTTAGAGGCAGTAAGCCAAAACTTCCTGAATTTAAATCCTAACTTCACCACTAACTGTATGACCCTAAAAGTGGTAGAAGGCAGGGGGGAATTCGAAGACTATCTCTACATCTGTAAAAGAAAAAAAAAAAGACTAAGTACGTACCTCACATATCTGCAAGTGAGGATTTAATGAACAAACACAGGGCATAGAACAGTCTGATGCAACCTAAGTGCTCAATAAAAATAAGTTATTATTTAAAAGTGGTAGAGCACAATCTAATTATAACTTAATAAAATAACATTTGCATTTATTTAATGAAACGTTTATAAATCTGCATAGGTTACATGAAGTTTCCAACCTTAAGGAGAAATGGCCAGGATGAATTTTATATAAATGGATTGTAAGGTTATTTTCAGACTTAACCCAGAAATTTGTAAGTATCCCATGTAGAAATATACAGACTGGAAATTAGGTTGTCCAAGACTCTAAAACATTGTACCAAAATCTTGACATTGACAGCATAACTGTAACTCTACATAATTGCCAGTTATTTTAGTAAGGAGTAATTTCAAAATATAAAAGGCAATACACATGGAGTGGTGCTGACTGGTGGAAAATATTCTGATTTAATACTCTTGTTTTCTCCCCATCCAAGAAATTCTCTATACTACTGAGAGGTCACTGGGTTTAGCACTCCAAAGTATTTTATTTAAAAATAGTTCCCCCTAACCAGTCTTGATGGTGAAACATCATGAAGTAAAATAATAAACACCATCATGTTTCCTTCCAATTTTGGAATAGGACAAAAAAAATATTCTAACTTTCAAACACTAACAAATCATAATCTTCCATATGTGGTTGCATAACAAGTTCTGACAGTTTAAAAATATGTAATAGAATATAAATGTGATTTATATTTCAAGTACATAATATGACTGGCCCAATCACTGTCACCTTCTAGAGTAAGTTACTCAAGCACACTAACTCTGATTAAATAAATTTTCTGGTATTTTATCATAGTAATTATTCATTTAATATCCTAAAATGACATTAAGCATAATGAAATCTCATCCACACATAAATCATTTTTTCCTTAGAAATTAGATTTTAAGGTTAAGTCACTAGTTATCTATAATGAAAGAGATGGATTTACTTTCTGCAAATGAACAGTATAACCTGTTAGCATAATCATTTCAGACTATGTAAAAATATCTTTGGAATAGCTTGACAAACTTTTAACAAATCAATAAAAAGATTAATTCCTCTAGTCTAGTAAATCTCATTACTTCATACTAAATTACTAAAAAAGATAGTTGAAAACATAATGGCTAATAAGCATGACAGGTTATGAATAAACTTTAAACGGTTAACTCCAAATCTCCCCTTTTTCTTCATTTCATTCCAAGGCAGAAATGACATGTTCTTTTAAAATAAACTATCAGCTTTGTAAGGTACACACCCATCTACTTAGAGGTTAAGAAATGGGGTTTCCTTAACCTGGAAGTTAAGGTTCTGGTTAACTGAGATCACTACACATTCACAATTCTATCATTTCTATTGGGAATCAATTTAGGTTATCAACACTTAAACTCAGAAAATGATTTTTGCCTTCTTTAGTAATGAAATTTCAGAATTTTGCAATCCTTTGAAATCATGTTACTTTTTAATAGTTATGTGGGAAAAATCTTGGGAGATTCATTCTATGACACTGTTGGTTACTTTTTGTTTTGATTCTATTTACTGATAAGTTTTTCATCTATCTTTCTCACAAGATTAAAAGGGGAAATTTTCCTAGCTGTTTGGGCTTTGTGGTAATTTAAAGTCTAGGTATAGTAATTTACAAAACATCACCCAGTACTTAAAAACTGTCACCTTGATTATTAGCCAAACATTGCCAGCAATACGAGTATACCCGCCCCACCCCCAAATTGTCTTAAATGTCTAGCTCCAGTGTATAATATAATACTCCAGAAACTAAAGCATGCTTACCTTTACTCCACAGGAGTAAACCACTGGCAGTATCAACTATTAAAACACAGGATAAATACACACAAGCTATGAAAACAGGCTACATAGTCAATCTTCCTGTGGTGAACGTTGTTTGCAACACATGGATCAGCAAACCAAGTAACAAACATGTTATATTACCTGAGACCACACTGTTGGAAGTGAAGTAACAGAAACAGATCCCACGCTTCCAGCATCCACTTCAGTGCCCTATCTACTAAAACGTTGAAGCAGAACTAAAGTAAAATACAACTTGGACTAACAGAAGTTATGTTTCACTCCATCTGTGAACCTGCACATACTTGTGTGCACAGCTTTAAGTGGAATAGGAAAAAAGTTGTTATTCTATTTCTTTTTAAAAGCTTTCAAGCATGGCATGTATCACTTGAAGGCTTATAAAACTCATCATCCTACATATTGACCATAAATCACAATAGATTCAAAATTTTTCTTTTATTAGGGAAGCCTTACAGATGACAGAATACCCAGCCAATACTACATAGTAAATATACACTTACTTTACAGAATTTGTCACATGACGGGGAAACAAAACAAGGCTTAAGGCAAGTATGTTTATTTTTAAAAATCAGCACTGGAAAACAATAATATTCTCCAACTCTAAACCCAAAAGGTTAGGTGATTTTTATTATCTTTCATAATAGATAAGAATTTGAAATGGAGAGAATTTAAGGTTCCTCCCTTATTTGGTCATCATCTCAAGATTTGGGGGCATCTATTTCTGTAATTAACACTGGAAACTTTTCAAAGGTTCCAAAGACTGCTAAAATTCAGACCTATCTACTCAGGGTCTCAACTTTACAGTAAACTCAACATTACTGAATCAAAGGCCAGTAAGTTAACATGAGACTGCTCTAAAAATAATTGTTTTACAATGCAAACGATGTTCACAATGCCCCCAGAAGCACTAGGGCATAGACTATAATCTCAAATATTTAAAACAAAAACATGTGTAGTACCATTTCTTAAAAATTAAGACAGGAGATAACCAATGGCAGAATTCACTAAATTCCCAAATAGGAATAATTACACTTGAGTTTATACACTAATGATTAGAGGTCTAGATCAAATATCCTGTTATTAGAAAAGTACTGCTGTCCTTTGATAACTTAATGGGACTATTTTACTTCCAGCCCAAACCAACACAGACAAGTCAATGTACCTATCTGGCATAATTGTCTGAAAGCTAACAGTTATTATAGTTTTCCACTGATCACTGATATTTTAAAGATTGCCTCCAAGTAGCTTGCTTGCTACATGGTATCTATCATTTTGCTAGACACTAATTTTAAAGTACCTATCCTAAAAGAACTGCAGAGCCTTGTTGAGAACATGAGTCCATACCAAAATGGGAAATTCCAGAGCAAATGTTTGTAAGTAAAAACTAAAGATGGTTAAACTGAAAAGATTAAAATGAGGTGAACTCAGGAAGGCATTTTACTATGGAAATGAGTAATTACTATAAAAGATAGTAAACTGTGGAAACATCCATAAGACGTATAGGAATGCTCTCCTAAAAACAGCTGTTTCTTATATTCAAAATCCAAAAAAACCTTTAAGTCTACAACAATTTTTTTAAAAATATTTTTAGGATAAAACTGTATTTACTTTATTCTCAAGTTAGAGCTGTAAAAATAAATGTACACAGAAATGTTTAAGAAATTAAACTTAGATTATTTTGAATCTAATAAGCAGTCTTACCCTCACTATTGTTGAGACTATTATGAAACTGATTCCCAATTTCCCTCAAATTGGGAGACAGAAAAAACAGGTAAGGCATGTGGCAAGTGCACAGACACCAAAAAGTACAAAGGTCTTAAGATTTTATTTTGGTTCAAAAAAAACTATCTGTAACAGGACAAGACTGGGTGACTGTGCAGTAATTTTAAGTCAAACATAGACTTTAAAAATGAAAACATTGGTTAAATGTAAATTTGCTAACAAAATTAAATGAACCACAGTGGATGAGGGATGATAATTGGTCAGAATCTAAAATGTTCATTAACTATAAACATTTAATTGTCCATTTTTTCTAAGAGGTCACTTAAAAACTTAAGTTATATTAGGTAGCAGGGCAAGAATAATTCTTACAAGAGTCAAAACAGTGACCTTCAAACCTAAGTTAATGGTCCTTTCAAATTACTGAAAACTGCTTACATGAGATATGAAATATGTAAGAGTAGAGAAGTCAAGTACAGTTATAGTTTAATCTTAGTTTGCCACTATTAGCAGTGAAATTGAACTATCAGTGCCAAACAGAAGGTATAATTTTCATCAAAAACATTTTTATTCTGTATGTGAAACTGACCTTTTTTTTCCTTTTCCCTTTAGCCTACTGCTTCCAGTCTGCTTTATCTTCAATTTGAAACTGGACAGATTTCAGTGAATGAGAATATAGTAATAAGTAAAGCTCATATAAAACTTAAATGTTATCTCAATTGGGCTCTTAAAATAGAATGTAATTTGTACACATATAAGTCAACTCTCTGCAAAATACTGGTTTCTCTAAACTCCAATGGTAATGGATACAAACTCCTGTAAAACTCAAATACAATCCTAAAGGCAGAAAGGTTGACATTTAGGGGAAGGGAGTGATAAAAAAGAACAGTCAATCTACCAGCCTCCCAAAGAGAAGTCATGCAACTGTGAATACAAGTCAACCAACCAACTATAATTAACATTCCAGCCAAATCACACAAAATAAAGTCTGATTTAAGAGCTGTAGTGGAAAGCCACATCAGCTCACCTCTGAATAGTACATATCCAATTCTTACTAAAGTTGTATTTACATATATGGTTGGTGGTTAAAAACCCATACATTTTTGCAAATATATGAACTACACTACTTTAAAAGCTGTTTTACTCTTATCTCCAGAATGTTTCAGTATAACATGCAAGACATTTTAAACACACAAAGTTTTATAGCATATGTAACCTTCACATTTAGCATTAAAGTTAGAATTCCAAAAATACTGTCTTAACAAAAAATCAAATTTGAAATTACAGTAATACTTTGTCTTGCCCAGTTAAATAAACATCATTACTAACTATATTAAGTATTAATTGGCCAACCCACAATTGCATGCATTACCGCAGACCAAAAACCATATAATGGCATCAGTTTTGCCCAAAGATCATTCATGATGCCTATAAAGGTTTTATATCCCAGGTACAAAATAGCCTACCGTACTAATGTCTAGAATTTCCTGGGGAGTCAATGGGCAACCAACCAAAACACAGCCTCTCCAAGTTATGACTATTGAAACCTTTATAATACAGAAATAAAATTTAAAAGTTTTACCATTCTTCCCGTTGTGCCGCCGCTGCTTCAGAGTGTCGTGGGGAGGAGTTTGAATGGCTAGGGAATTAACAACCGGTACAGCAACCAATCAAAATTCTAGTTTTAGTTTTTGACATTGTTAGGGTTAAAAACTTTAATTCATTTACACTTCAATTCAACAGTAGATAACTACAAAGGCAGCTGCTTTATGATTTCAAATAATCAGGTCTAACAGAAAGCCTGCCCCAAACAGCAAGTTATATTAATTAATCATTTTGGTGCCTCTGCCCAAAGAACAGAATTCAGAAAACAAAAACCAAAATATTAAAGGCTTAAGTTTCCAAATATTTAACATATTCCTTTCTTAAATTAAGTTACATATTATTCAAGATTAATTGATTAATTCAGAAAAGCTAGTTTCCCAACCCACTTCCACTCTCCCAAAGTCAGCACATTCAGCATTAACAGCCGGACAAGTCTCCTGGGCTGAGATTAAATCCTCCAAAATTCTAATCTCCCCACTCCCTTTCCAAATCCTGTGCTCTGCTCTTTCCCAATAATGGAAATTATGTTTTCTAATACTGGGTTAAAGCGACATTTGTTTTTACCTTCCAACACCCTTCTATTATAGTGAAAAAACTCACACTCTACAAAAAGGAATGGAAGCGTTAATCCAAGATCAATGGTCAGTATCAGGAATAAGAGGAACACCCAACCAAGAACCCACAATTTAGTCACTCTGCTAACTCCTGTATTATGCTCCCGCTCCCAAATGCTGCATTTTAATATATTAAGTGCAGCTTTAATATATATAACCAATTCCAATAGGAGTAAGCAAGTTACTACCGGTACTTAAAAACCTACAGAGAAATCATGCCAAAGCACAATACAGGATTTGCTCATATTTTGAAAAGGATGATGGGCCTCCTTCAACAGTAGTTAAGAGCGGGAAGGAGAAATCAAGAGAAACCAAAAAAAGAAATCCTTGGGCACCCGGTGGGGAAAAGGGGGTTTTGTAAATTAAACTGAAAAAGTAAAATAAGAGTATAAATCTGTACAAACAATTGGGGAACCCAAAAGCTGAGAGCGTGAAAAGGCTGCGCGGTTAGAAAAACTCCGCGGGTGGGGGAACCGCAGTCAGCAAGCCGGAGGTAGGAGGTAACAGCTCCAGTCAAGTGCTGGCCCCGCCAAGGAACTTAGGGAAAGCCCGTAGACCAACATCAACGTACCAATAGGCAGTTCGCGGAATTTTACCTAGCGCAGTTTGTTCCCTCGGTTGAAATGTAGGGACTACGGTATGTAAGCCAGCGATTATAGTGGAATACCAAAAAGGTCGAGGCAAAACTTACTTAAAATACTTTCAGAAAAAATTCGGCCTGAAGCCGGAACAAGAGGTGCAAAGGTAGACAGCCTACGTGTGCCCCAAAGCATGTGCTTATATAAAAATAAAAAAAGCATCGTCTTGGGATGCTGGAGTGAGAAGCACCAAAAAAGCGTTACTTATCCAGGCATAAACGCTTTCGCATCTGTTTGTGTTATGTCCGGGCCTTTAGGAAACGGGGTTCAGAGAAGACACAGAGGGAGAAAAACGGTATCCCCTCGACAGGCGGGAAAAAATCCTGGCGGCTAAGTCGGTGGGAGGAGACCCAGGGAAAGGGAGGGAAGGAGGGCGGGCCGGGGAGCAGCATGGTGACGGCTAAAGGTGGAAACGTGTATGATGGGGGAGGGGGCGGTAAGCAGACTAGGGGAGAAGGGTATGAAAACCCCGTGGAGCCCAACGTAGAGAGGGGGAAACTGTGCAAGGAGGCTGCACTGGGGCCTGGAGGGCGGGCAGAGAGCGGGAACGAGGCCTAATGGCGGAGAACAGGGAGGGGGAGGGGGGACTAGTTGGGCCTGTCTGTCCCCGGCCGCCCCTTACTCACCCTTCATCCTCCTCGTTCTTACTGGCATCGATCTTCGACCCCTCCGACTCGCCGCTGCCCCCTTCGGTGCCTCCAGCCGCGGTTCCGCCCCCAGTCCCGGCTCCGCTTCCCGCCGCTGCCGCTGCCCCCTGCGCTGCTGCCACCATGGCTCCCTCCTGCTCGCCCGCCGAGCCGCCTACCGCTGCCGTTGCCGCCGCCGCCCCGTCCCCACCGAACTGCTCCTCCGACATAGTGCTACTACCTCCGCTGCCGAAGAGACTACACCCGCCGCTGCCGCGAACCGAAACTAGCAGCAAAGTAATCCCCGCCGCTGCCGCGCGCTCGCTGTACCGCGCGAAGCACACAAGACAGAGAAGGCGCGCGAGGCTGCGAAGGCTCCTGCGCCTCTCCCTGGCCTGCCCCCCTCACCTCCCACTCTCGCGCAGCGCGTACTCCCTCTCCCTTCGCCTGCACTAAAAAAGAATAAGCAGCGGCGGCCGCTCTTGCCTCCTCCTCGCTTTAATGGCGCCGCCGCGGACCACCTAAAATGGCCGACGGAAGAACGGCGCGTCCCGGTCACGTGACGCGCGAGCGCGCCCTTTGCGCCTCCCCCGCCCCCTCCACCGCTATTTCCCCCCTTTCTCCTTAGTCCCGCCCCCCTCGCCCCTTTTTATACCTTCCTCGCACGCGCCGTGCTGCACCGCGTGTGGGCTTTAAAAGGAACCGGAAGTGGCGTTTGATAGGACGGCCGCGCGGGGATCACCGAGAACAAGGACCGCTGTTTCGAATGTGCGGCTAGAGGTGCCCCTGCCCCTGCCCCCGCCCTCCCGAAGGTTCCCGGAGTCGGCTCGCCCACCCAGCTCGCACCCACGCCCCAGCAGTGGACGGGAACGGGGGCGTCCGGCCGGGGTGTGGGAGTACCTCCCGAGAGGCGGTGATTCCCTGTACGACTGCGGCGATGGGACGGGGGCGGGGAGCTGCGCACTCCGCAGTTCCTTATGTCTGAGACGTGCCCAGCCCGAGGAAGGAGCCCACCCTCAGGTTTCGGTCCCACCGTCAGACTTCCCCGAGCGGCGCCTTGGGACACCTGGCTCACCGTGCAGCGAACGAAGTGCCGCGCGCGCGCACGGCCTGCCGCACATTCGTCGCCCGCGACCAGGTGACATTGAAGTTTTCCTGGCAGTTGCCGCCGCCTTTCGATACCGGGCGGGCAGGCCGAGATCGTCGACTATTTAGGCTCTTTTTTTTTTTTTTTAAGATTTGCTTTCCAAATAAGATCTTTTTACCTTGCTTGCTTTTCTCCTGAAATTTTTCGTCTAAACAAGAAGGTAACTTACCTATTTTGAGGAACCGACATCGTTTCGCTTGCTTTGTTTGAAGATCTTAAAACCACGATTCATTGAAAAGACTTGAGTTGGAAATTGTTAGATTCAACCAAGGGTTTGTTTAATTTTATTTTTAGCCCTTGTACTAAAGAAAATATTATAATGCTGTGAATCATCTTTACAGAGTTACTGACTTTGTTGTGTTACGGGATTTGGATTTTCTTTTTTTTTAACAACATTGCTAGGCATTTCATGCAGGGTAACAGTAAAGTTCTTTAATAGATTCATTAGAAATCCCACATGCCTTGACTGGAACGTAGATTACTTGAGCTTTGGGATTTGTAGCTTCCTTCAGTACACCAAGAAGAAAATGTAGTTTTTAGGTACTTTAGTCAACAAATAATTTTGTGTCTGTTTAGCATGTGCCCAGGCACTGGGGAAGAAAGACTAGTGCAAAACACAGGAAAACTGAAGGGATTAAGTACTTGTTTTCGACTATGTAATTAAATGAATTTGTCTCAGTTGAACACTATCTAAAAATCTTGAAGTTTAAAAATATCTAATATTTTTATTCAAGTTAGAAGAATTTGCATTACAAGATAATTAAAACTCAAGGATACAGACCAAGTTCTGAAAACATCTTTAAAAAGTAACACTGAATTTCTAAACATTTAATTCTTTTTCTTTTTTTTTTTTATTTTCTTTTTAAATATATATATATATTTTTTTTTTTTTTTTTGACAGCGATAGAGAGAGGTACAGAGACAGAGAGAGAACTGAACTAGGGGAGCTCCCAGTTCAGCATATGGTTCCGCACAGGCCGGGGCAGGGATTCGATCCTCGGTCCCTGGTGCTGCAAAGTGAGCGCCTAACCCACTGAGCCATCCCGGCTTCCCCTGAATTTCTATATCAAGCAAATGCTAGGCAATGCCAAAAATGGTATCTTAGATCAAGTGGTAGTGACTTCAGGTATGACTCCACCTGTCAAAATAATAGCCAAGGAGAAAGTGCATATGTGCCCAAACCAAATATTCCAGTTTAGAGATAGCTAAGATTTCCTGAAGGAAGGTATCTTGAATCTTTTCTGTCTTTAGGAAAGGATTTTTTAAGATAGCTTTAGACATGCCTCACTTTTTAGTAATAGACTTACCCAAAAGGTTCGTTTTAATTCACCTGTAGCCCAGTACTTTCTGAGCTTATTGGAATTTATATAACATTTTATATTTAAAAAATAGGTATGGTTTTAAAACTAAACCCTTAACTGTATGCTATGTATGTGTGGTCCAAATCTCTGCATCTTATGCTCCTATATCCACCTAACAATTCAATTTAGAATTCATTGAACTTCAACCCTAGTTCTTTTCACATTTCCTCATCTGCCTAGTAAACCATTCTTCAAAACCCTAATGAAATGTTACTTCTGTAAAGGTTTCCTATACTCCCTGAAGCAGAATTAATCATTCTAACAGCCCTTTATCCTTACTTCTGTTATTCTAAATACACAATTTGACTTCCACTTTGCATTCATTCTTTATTCCAGAAGGACCTTTCTGAGGTAGTATGTGGGTTAGTTTGGTCTTCATCATGACCTTTCACCATGGCTTACCTTGGCCAGGGCCAAAAAGTGCAGAATGTAATGGTGCAGCCCATCAATCTCACCTTCAGATACTTGCAAAATAGACCTCTGAGTCAGGTGTGGCCTGCAGAGCAAGTGAATATGCAGATAGAAGGCTGTCATTGATTTTGATAAGTATATAAACCTTGTATTAGATGGTGCAGAAGAGATTCATTCTAAAAGTCAAGAAAACAGCTGGGTCAGATGCTAAAAGGAGATATAATCTGCTTCGAAGTGTCTCAAACTAGAAATGACTAATGAAGTAAATTGTTGAGAAGGCTATACAGTTTTAGGCATCCTTCATTGAGAGTATAGTTCTTCAACATTTATTCATATTGCTTTCATTACCCTTATATTACTACCGGATGACAATTCTATGGGATGTTTATATTTAAAAATTTACATTGTTTCTTTCTAAAAAATAGGCAATTATACTAGCTCATAAGTTCCTGGAAATCAAAGACAGTGTGTTCTGTGTATCTTCTCTTCCTCACAAACATATACAAATGTACACACAGTGGGATAGTTTCCGGTTGAATTACTGAATGACAAAATACTAGATATTTCCAACTTGCTGGTTTGGAACCTTTTAGGCACACACTAGGTGTCCTTTCAGGGGCTTAAAAGGTTCCTCTCCCCATTTCATTTCTGGCATAAGACTTCCTCAGACCACCTGCTGACATGTGAAATTCCTTAAGAAGGAAAAAACAACTATTATCTCACATTCCAGGTAAGAATTTAATGTTTAAATGGCCAAAGATTGGGGAGGCCAGGATGGCTCAGCAGGTTAAGCGCTCACTTTGCAACCCTGGGGACCGAGGATCAAATCCCAGCCCATGAGGACCCATATGCTGAACTGGGGTATGCTTCCCATTCGGGAGGTCCCCAGTACCTCCCATGCAGCTGGGTTCCTGCCCTGCTCGGCCCCCACCCACCTGTGTGAAATGAAACCATGTCAAAAACTGAAAACTGATGTGAAACTATGGAAACTGCTCTGGGCCCTCCCCCTTCTCTTTCTCTGTCAAAAACAATAAAATCTTTAAATGGCTGAAGATTGTATATTGGCACTATATTAGACTGCTCAAACCATTGCAAGGAAGCAGTATCCCCTCTCAATGTCTGACATCAAAAATCCCATTGCTTAAGGAGATTCCAGTGTGTTTCAGATAACTCTAAAATACTGGTTCCTCATTGAATTTAGCCCTTGTGAAGCAATAACGAGTAATTACAAGAGGCAAAAAAGTCATTTGAGATTGAAACTAGTTCTGGCATCTTGGATACTCCATATTTCTTTTTCCGGGGACCAAGGATGAAGCCAACTAGTATCAGTTTTGCTTCATAAAGCACTTTTAAGATTCTCTTAGCTGATAATTTTATAATTATCCTACTTAGTTTGTAGCCGCTACAGTTAGAGGACCCCATCCCCTACCTTATTACCAAAGCCAAGTCCAGGTTGGACACCTGACTCAAGTTGATCAATTAGATTTTTCTCTCCTGAGAACTGAAATTGGGATACTGGGTCTATATAAACAGTTGGACAGAGGGTAGGAACTAGGGAGGAATTTGATTATAGACCTGAGCAGCTTTTTTGTACCATGTGGATCAGGGAAAAAGAGATTGTACATTTGAGTGTGAAGCAGGAGAGAAAGGATGAAGCAGATGTGTAGAAAAGATGGGCCAGGGGCCACAGGCCGCATGGTCCTGACAAGATGCAGATGGTATCTACCTGGGTTCTTGATGACATACCAATCACTGACTTCTTCCCTCAGCTGAACTTATTCCTTGGGTTATAAGCAATGCTTCTGGTTCCCCTAGATCGGGGGTGGCGAACCTATGGCATGCGTTCCCAAAGTGGCACGCAGAGCAATTATTTCGGCACGCAGAATTATTGTTTTTTGTTATAAAAACATCCTATGCCTCTTATAGACATAAAAATAATCGATACCTCTATCTCACTCGATGGGTTGGCACGCGAGTCGAGCGAGTATACTCTTATTTAATAAACTTTGGCACTCAATCGCCAAAAGGTTCGCCACCCCTGCCCTAGATTCACAAATGACATGAGTGAATCTAAGTAGATTTCTGTTACTGTGTAACCCAAAAGAACCTTGATCAAGAGCAAAGATATATCCAATGCTACACTTATTCAGGACATACTGAGTCTAAAGCATTTTGCTAATCTAGTACAGTAACCAGTTCTGAGGGAAAAAAAAAAAGGAAGTGACATGAGGTTAAATGATTATTTATTGACTCCATGCAGAAGTTTGGGAGACTTGGAAAGAAAACAACAGTAGTCACTATCTACTCACAATCCAGCTGTAATTTTTTAATTAAAAAAAAAACAACTTCCTGGGGAAGCCCAGATGGCTCAGTGGGTTAAGCGCTCACTTTGCAGCCCCAGGAACCAAGGATCGAATCCCAGCCCCGGCCCTTTCGGACCCATATGCTAAACTGGGGAGTTCCCCCAGTTCAGTTTTCACCGGGGTGAGACCCTGGCCCAGTTCCTGCCCTGTGCAGCCCCACTCCCACCTGTGGAATGAAACTATGTGGAAAAACCAATGATGTGCAACTATGGAGACTGTTCTGGGCCCTCCCACCTTCTCTCTCTGTCTCTGTATCTCCCCCTCTCTCTCTTTCTCTGTCAAAAACAAAAATAAATCTTTAAAAAAAAACAAAACAATTTGAAAAGCAATGAAAATAAAGACATCACTTATCAGACTTATCTTCATAGTATAACCATTCTAGAGTATTTTGACATTTCATGTGTTTTTTCCTTATGTGTTTGCTTTTAAGCTGTTAAATTACAATATAAAATATAATTGCATATACTATATTTCATCAGTATTGTGCTATACATATTTTCTATGTTGCTGCATAATCTTCATAGCTAAAACCATAATGGCTGCCTAATATTTTATTGAATAGATATACCATAAAAATAACACTACAGTGATTATCTAGTGCCCAGTTTGAAATTCCAAAAAGAAATTCCTAACTTAGTGAATATGGCTATTCTTATCACTAAAGAGAAGTCCTTTTTTTATAGGTTCAAAAATAATCAGACGACTATTTCCTACATCCCTCAAGATTAATGTTCACCTTTTTCTTGGCTCTATTCTAGGTCAATCACCCTTTGATTAATAATTCAGCCTCATAGGTACACTCCTATGAGGAAGGTATTATCCTTCAAGGCAGCCATAAATATTCAGATCACTGGAAGGGAAACCTTTCCTAGTCCCCAAAATTACACATTAATAAATTAATAAATTGACATTTTGATTTTTGCAGTGGCACCGTATGTGTTTGTATAATGGCAAGACCTGTACCTAGAAATATGAGAACTAGACTTGGTCTGTGGTGGACATAAAATAACTGCCACCCTGTGGGCCCTTCGGGGGAGTTTCACCAGCCCCACTCACTCCCATCTCTTCTGAGCTTTGGTCTCACTGACTGTGGAAGAACTCAAACTCGAAAGTGACAAAAACCAAACCAAACGAACCAAGCAATTGCATATTAGTTTGCAGGAAATAGCCAAGAAGAGGATAGAGTGATCTCATTTATGTACTCATAGCTTCAAATGCCAACTCACGTTGATAACTTTAAGGCTTCAGGTGTCTGTTCACTATTGTTCTACGTAATTTCTGGTGGCTTCCATCAAATATAGATTTAGCATTATCTGGATATTTCCATCTCTCCTTCAACATTTAACTTAAAGCCTTCTTGATCCATTTGGCATATT
Source organism: Craseonycteris thonglongyai (assembly GCA_004027555.1). NCBI lineage: Eukaryota > Metazoa > Chordata > Mammalia > Chiroptera > Craseonycteridae > Craseonycteris > Craseonycteris thonglongyai. The sequence goes on along the minus strand of PVKE010034138.1, from coordinate 1,367 downwards.
TCTGGAAACGTCTATTTTCCCCTAGTCCTTTAAGGATAAATTCTATCCATAGCTGAGATAACTAGTTTTCATTATCCAAAGATGTGATTCAGGAAACCAAATTCTATGCAACTAAGAATCTGAATACCATATTCTTCTTCCTTCTCATTGCCAACCTTCTTTGAAAACACTGTTGACAATGCTATTTGTACTCCTAAATAAATCATCTTCTGACCCAGCACTTCAAAGTCCCTTAATGTACATCCTCAGTCTCTTCTTTTTTTTTTAAATATATTTTTATTTAGTTATTTTTATTTTTGACAGAGAGAGAGAGAGATACAGAGACAGAGAGAGAACTGAACTGGGGGAGCTCCCAGTTCAGCACATGGTTCCGCACGGGCCAGGGCCGGGATTCGATCCCTGGTCCCCGGCACTGCAAAGTGAGCAATTAACCCACTGAGCCATCCCGGCTTCCCCCTCGGTCTTTTCTGCAAGGGATGGATGACTTTCCCTGCAAATCAGTAAAAGCAGATAGTGACTGTGGAGTTTGAGATTAGAGTGCATGTCACCAACAGGATATGCCAGAAAGACAGCATACCCGTCTTGAGCCACAGCAGGGACCAAGGCTGCCCCTGAGCTCTTCCTCAGGAAGTTACCAAACATCATTCAGCAAACAGTTCATCCGGGCCTCTCACGGGGCAAGCAGCATCACAGGCCTGGCACAGAGTCTAACAGTTCTTTCTGGGCCTGGGAGCCACTATCCTTACACTGTCTACCACTTGTGAAGCTTCATTATTTTATTTTGCACTATACTCTTTTTTTTTTTTTTTTAAGATTTGTTTTTATTGCTTGAGAGAAAGTGAGGGAGAGAGAAGGGGGAGGGCCCAGAGCAGTCTCCATAGCTGTACATCATTAGTTCTGACATGGTTTCATTTCACACAGGTGGATGTGGTGCTGCACGGGGCAGGAAACGAACCAGGGGCCTCCTGCATGGGAGGTGAGAACCCTTGTTGCTGAGCCATCTCAGCGGTTACCAGTTGCGCAGCAGCTCAGCATATGGGGTTACTACACAGGCTAGGGCCAAGAATCAAACCCTGGACCTCATGATTGCAAGGCAAGTGCTCAACTGCTGAGCTATCCCAACATTCCTATATTATTTTCAGTTTAAAGTAAGAGTAAAGAACACAAGTAGGGAAAAGCCGGGACGGCTCAGCGGGTTGAGCGCTCGCTTTGAGGCCATGAGGACCGAGGATCGAATCCCGGCTCCGGCCCAGGCAGGACCCACGTGCTGAACTGGGGAGTTCCCACAGTTCGGTTCTCTAACTGTCTCTGTCTCTGTCTCTCTCTCTATCTGTCAAAAAGTAAAATAGAAATAAATATGCACTGAA
>PVKE010034137.1:0-17550 GCA_004027555.1 Craseonycteris thonglongyai | reverse complement strand
GACGAATGAAGCAAGATTCTAATGGAATCAAGTAACCTAAGGCAGTAGGTATGAAAGACAGAAAAACAGATATGCCCGTGTTCTATCTTTTTTGATAGAGCAGTGAAATTGGGTTAGAGAGGTAGAAAAAGCACTTCTCTATGAGGTAGGCTGACCAGATGTCCCATATTAAACAGGACAGAAAACAATGGTTCTGTCCCATTTCAGACTATATATGTGGGCAGCTTAGTCTCACTGGGCTAAATTTAAAGTGCCAGTAGGCTGACCATATGTACCATTTGAAATGGGACAGTGCCATTGTTTTCAGTCTCATTTACCATGATACGTCTGGAGGAAGCCAGGATGGCTTAGCGGGTTAAGCATTCACTTTGCAGTCCTGGGGACCAAGGATTGAATCCCAGCCCCGGCACATGTGGACCCATATGCTAAACTGGGGTATGCCTCCCATGCAGGAGGCCCCCAGTCTAGTTCCCACCCTGTGCAGCTCCTGCCCACCTGTGTGAAATGAAACCATGTTCAAAAACTGATAACGTACAACTATGGAGACTGCTCTGGGCCCTCCCCATTCTCTCTGTCTCTGTCAAAAACAATAAAATAATCTAATAAAATAAAATAAATAAAATGATACATCTGGTCAGCCTGCTATGTGGATAACTCAGAAAGAAAGCAATGGATTTGCAAAATTGTTTTCAACTTAAGATAAAATGTGAGCTATTAATAGTTTTTCAGGTATGAGTAACATGGGGAGCAAGGAAATTGGCATGGGAAACTGGAAAGAGGGGGTAATGTTAAGGCTATGTTTGAAGATTTAGGTACATGAAGGAAATTATTAGCAGATAAGTTTGGAAAAGTAGACTAGGCTACTCATACAGTGGATATTTGTAAAGTATCTGTTATGTACCAAACACCTTTGTAAGTACTAGGGATAAAAATTTATATGAGGACTTTTCTACCCAACATGATCCTGCTAGGCCAGCAGCATTGGTATCCCCTGGGTCTTATTAAAAATTAATAACTTCAAACCCCAGTCCACACCAAAGGAGTCAAAATGCACATTGTAACCAAATCTCCAGGCAATTCCTCTGCACATTAAGTTTGATGATCACTGGTGTAACATTGTCCATATTTAAGGAGCCTACATATTATTGGAGAAGACAAGTAAACCAGTAAATGTAATGCTGTGTGATAAATGCTGTGGGACAGATAAGGACAGGGGAGCACACTGAGGTAGGCAAACCAGATGAGGGGTACATGGCCAATGGGTAGAGGTAGAGAACGCTGCTATGCAGGTGTATCACGCATTAGCTAGAGTGCAGTCTGACTGTTGAAGATATTTACTAATAAAGACAAGGAACATTAATTTTTCTTGATTGCCTTTGTGTACCAAGCGCTGATAAATTACTTTATTGAAGCCTTCCCCACCACTTCTTTGGTACAAGCTCCCATCAACTCTTGCAGCACCATGTAGCAGCCTCTCAACTAACTGTGAAGCCCCACCCATTCTGATCCCCTCCCCCTTCACCCCATGTACTATGCTGAAGCCAGAACAATCTTCTCAAAACATGAATCTGCTTTCATCAACCACCTGCCTAAAACTCTTCAATAGCTTCCCAAGGCTTCACTCCTTATCATAATTAATAAGGCCCTGATGACCCAGCTCCTACTGCAGCTCTCTCCCAGCAACAACCCAGGCAACCCCTAGACCCTAGACCTTCTCACACCAACCAGCAGAACTTTGTTCAGTCTCCCACACTCTTCACCCTTCCCTCTACAATAGGCAGTTTGAGCATGTTGCTCCATTTGCTTAGATACTGTTCCACTTTGCCCTTAGCCTAGTTAATTCCAGCACACCCCTCAGGTCACAATTTAACCTGTAGGAGCAACCTTGCCTGACCTCTCTAATGATGTCACATCTTCCTACTGGAGGACCCTTGGTAGCCCTTTTCACAACCGCGATGCTATGTCATCTATGTGACCAATTAACTGCCTTGCTCCCCACTTAAACAGTAACCTCCACCAGGGCCAAGGACTTAGTCTGTTTTTGGTCACCACTTTTTTTTCCTTTAGGATGGTGCTGGTCCACAGTAGCCATTCAAATATGTGTTTAATTAATGAACTAATGAATATAGAAAGTATTCCTAGATTAAAAAGAATTTTGATGGTTATAATTTGGCAAAAAGTCAGCTTAAAATGCATCAGAGAGACTTAGTGTATTAAGGGCTAAGAAATGATAATGCATTTTGTGATTAGATGATTGGTGGTGGCAAGCAGTTTCAGAAAACCATCACAGTGGCTAAGTGGTGAAGAAAGGGAGCCAGGAATGTTGACAACCTAATTAACAGTGAAGGAGAACCAAAAATTAAGAGCCAAGCTTAAAGGAGGTAGCAAGGTCAAAGGAGGTAGAAAGGTCAAAAGAGGTAGTAAGGTCAAAGGAAGGGCTAATTTTAGAGTAAGGAAGACTTGGCATAGTTGTTGAAAGAAGAAGAAATGAGAATAGAACAAAATAGTGAAGTGGAATAGCGTGTAATCAATGGAACAAGAGAATACCACATGTGGACAACTGCCTTTAAAAAAAAAAAAAACAGAAGCTCATCTTCCTTTGAAACAAGAAGGAAGAAGGTGAAGGTGAGTAAAAATGCAGAAATGTTGAGAAGATGAATGCTCTGGAATATTGTCTCTATGATCTTTCCACTGTTCTACTGTCTGTAAGCTCGTTGACACGCCTTAGGAAAGGAATGATTGTTCAACAAACTCCTTGTTCTCATTTTGGCTTCTATACTTCTTTTCTCTGCCTCTCTCCTTTTAAAGACCATCTTCTCTACTTATCACCTTTGTCACCACCACCAATCAACTCACAGGTAAGATTTTTACCTTCTGAGACTTCAGCCCTGGTTCATTTATCCACTTTGTCTAGTTCTATGGACTTTATCATCCATAATAATGGTCCTTTTGACACTGTAGTCTAACCCCCTGCAACTAAAACCTCTATTGAAACTTCATCATTCATTTTTAAGTAAACAAATATTTATTAGCACCTTCTCTGCTCCAGGTTTTGTGCTAGGGTTTGGAAATACAAAGATAAGTAAAATATGGTACTTGTTTTTGATGAATTTACAGTCTGACATATTAAGAGAGAATTATTTTAGAGTGGTAAAAGTGATACAGACAATACAAAGGGTATAGACCAAAGGTAGCGTAGAAGAGTGGCAATTCTGTCTTGGAGATCATAGGACAGACTTCACTGAGAAAGTGGCATAATGTGATATTTAGTCTCAGGGACTTGAAAGCAGAAGTTTGGTTCACTGCAGATTTCAGTTTAGCCATAAGGAGCTTGTTGCATGAGGATACAGTGAGGGCTTACTAGGAAGGGACCAAATTCATTCATTCTATAAACACTTATTGAGTACTTAGTGTATGACAGGTATTATACAAAGACAATGCCTGACATGGACACTCTCACAGGCTAGTGAGGAGTCTACTTTGACCCTAAACAAAATTGTGGAGGAAAGTTATAACTCAAGTATATCTACACCTACCTCCATTTCTGAATCTTTTGCCCTCCCTATTTTTGGAACTCTTTACCTCCTCAGTGTTCATTGGAATTCAAGAAGTAGGCTGGAGAAAAAATTTATAGTTGTCCAAGGTACTGCTAAATAAAAACTTTTGCATATATCCTGCCTCTGAAATCCATTCCCAACAACACAGCAAAGGAAAGGAATAGCATTCTCGTTTATCTTCCTCAAAGAGAATTACACTTTAAAAAATAAATAAATAATAGGGATGCTGAGATAGCTCAGCAGCTGAGCTCTTGCCTTGCAACTGGGAGGTCCAAGGTTCAATTCCTGGCTCTGGCCCATGCAAACCCCATACGCTGAACTGTGGCTCAACTGGTAACCACTGAGATGAATTGGCAGGGAAGGTTCTTACCTCCCATGTGGGAGGCCACCAGTTTGGTTCCCATCCAGCAGGGCCCCACATCCACCTGTGTGGAATGAAGCCATGTCAGAACTAGTGATGTACAACCATGGAGACTGTTCTGGGCCCTTCCTCCTTCTCTCTCTCTCTCTCTCTGTGTCTCTCTCTCTCCCTTTCTGTATCTCTCTCACCTTCTCTCAATAAAATAAACTTAAAAAAAAATAATAATAATGACGGTAACACTAACAAGTGTAGTTAACACTTAATGAACAAATTAACTGCATTCCAAGTTTTGTGATAAGTATTTAGATGCATTACATATTTTAACTTGCTTGATAATTCTATGATATAAGAATAATTAACTGGATTTTACAGCAAAGAAAACTAAGCCTCATAATGTTAGTAAACAAAGCTTCAAACTTAACTATTTATGGCTATACTTCTCCCAGGCAACCAATCAAGTCTGTTCTCACCAAATTTTATATATAAATTATGTTCAGGCCTTAGTTAGAAATGACCCTCTCTCTATGCTTCTCCACTTTAAAGATACGCATGTTCAAATACATAGCTCACTAATGTTGTCAATAGAGATATTGTAGATTAGAAGAATTTTCCCAGCAACCTTTAATAATCTCAGCTATGGTGACCCACAAGAGAATGGGCCATTCCATTTGCCCATCAAACTGACCCTTAGGCTGTAGTTTCAATTACCATAAGTATAATAGATATAAATATCTATCTTTTTTATTACTGACTCCACAAAATGTTTCATTTCTAATGGATTTTTAATAGATCTTAAAGGCCTTTCTCCTGTCTAGCTCTCTGTAATTGCTGCTTCGTGTCACTCTTCATGCAATTGCTTTAACATTCTGAAGTCGTCCATTCTCAAGACATGAGCTGATGGATATTTTGTCCTACCCAGAAAACATTGTGGTAGGCAGAATAATGCTCCCACCAAAATATCCATGCCCCAATCCTTGCAAACTATGAATAAGGTACCTTGCACAGCCAGAGACTGCAGGCTTAATTCCATCAAGGATACCATGATGGGGAGATTGTCTGAGAGTAACTGGATAGGCCCCGTGTAGTCCCAAGGGCCTTTCTCAGTGAACTACTGACTTTCAAAATGAAGGAAAATGGCCTCAAGCCAAGAAATGCAGCTTTTCTAACCTAGAAAAGTCAAGGCTGCCTTGACTCTCTTGAAAGAACATATCCCTGAATTTTAACCCAGTGAAGCATATTTGGACCTTTGATCTCCAGAACTGTCATTTAATAAGCTTGTGTTGCTTTAAGCCACTAAAGCTGTAGTCATTTGATACAACAACAATAGAAAACTAGTTCAAACACCTTTTATTCTTTTTCTTTTCTTAATGCCTTGTGATTAGAAATGCTATATGTCCCATACAATGACTTGAACAGTTGAATCACCAGTATATCAGTAGCCCCAATTTCTTTGTCAAAGGTACTCAGCTGATGGCTTTAGATTCAGTCCTCTTCTATAGTTGTTTTCAAACTTGAGAGTGTATAAGAATCACCAGGAGGGGTTGTCAAAACACAGATTATTGGGGCCCACCTCCAGAGTTTCTGATTTTGCTGTTCTAGTATGGGAGCTGACCTATATTTCTAACTTCCCAAGTGATGCTCACGCTGCTGATCTAGGGGCTACATTTTGAGAAGCATTGTTCTCATCATTGCTGGGGAATATTTTGTTATAGGAGAGAATTACAACTGTAATAGACACATTGGCCCTATTGGTGGAAAAAAAAAAAAAAAGGAATAGGATCTAGGATGGATGAGGATGACACTGAACTGTTAACTCTAAGAACAGGAGTGAATCTATTATTCAATATCTACCTTATTAACACTAGGCCCAGAAAGCAGTGCTCAATGAATAGTTCTTTCCCATTCTTGAGAGACAATTGGCATACAACATTACATTTGTTTCTGATGCACAGCATAATGAACAGTTCTTAAATAAACATTGGTTGTGACAGCAATCCTTCATTCACTCAGAGTATTAATTACCACCTTTGTTTCTTTGTTCACACCGCTTTATGTCATCTTTGGGGAAGATACTCATACAGCAGTGGACTAAACAAGCAAAAAACTTTCTCCTCGTGGTGGGCTGAGGGAAATAAAAATAAACTAAATAAGGAAATAATATGGAATGCTAGAAAGTGATCAGTGCTGTGGGAAAAGATATCCATCAGAGAGGAGATTCATGGCTGGGGAGCAAGTTGTTAACTGAAGGAGTAGACAGAGTAGCCTTCCCTGACTCCCATGAAGTCCTGAACTCATTTGCAGAACACACATTCACTGAATTCCTGGCTGCAGTGCTGCAGATAAACCAAGATGTTGCCAACAGAGAGTGCAAACATGTGTCTCTTGTCCTCCAGGAGTTTATAACCAGTAGACCCTATACAAAGGATAGAAATAACTAATGCTTGCCCCACTGAGCCCATCATCCAATTACCAAGAACTCAGACAAGCCACAAATAACATACCATTCTTCAAGAATGAACCCAGGAGCCCTGGGGAAGCCAGTGGAGAAAAAGCCATATCTTTTCTCGTCTTTGAACGAAATCTTCCAAGACTTAAAAATAGTTTTGAGTAAAAGAAGTTAACAATGTTTGTCATATTTTCACTTTACATTTGAATGAGAGTGTCTTTTTTTATTTTCAAAGTCCTTCTATATAAGCATATTATTCTATGGGATCAAAAGAAAGGAGGAATTTAAAGAACAGATTCACTTTGTAACTCCACACTGAAAACCACTTATTCTAAAACAAGTGAATGGAAATATGCAGATCCTGGGGGCATCTTGAGAGAGGGATTTAAGAAGAATATACAAAGTGAAATGCAAATTTCTAATGTTTCAATAAAGTAATAATAGAGCTTAGTTAAGCTGTTTGGGAGACGTGCCCCATCTACTTGAAGCAATCTCAAGAATGAACTTGTTTGTCTTCACACACAACTAAATACAGAGCACAGAGCAGTCTTACTTGACTATCCAATGAGTCTGACTCAATAATCTTCTTAAAAATGGTTTATAAAGAATTTAAAAAAAAATTTTTTGACAGAAGGTAAGAGAGAGAAGGAGGAGGATCCAGAGCAGTTTCCTTAGTTGTACATCATTAGTTGTAACATGGTTTCACTCTACACAAGTGGATGCGGGGCTGTGTGGGGCAGGGAATCTTTGCTTCAGAGCTATCCCCACAGCTTCATCACAGTTCAGCATATGGGTCTGCACGGGCATGGAATCAAACCCCGGACCTGGCAACTGCAAGGCAAGTGCTCAACCTCTAAACTATCCCAGCACCCCCTCAATAAAGCAATTTTGATTTATCTTCTATATAACTGTATGCTTAGAAATACCGAAGTTTCCTTTAATACACTTGGGTCATGCGACCACAAAAGTACTTATAAAGGTACTTCTTGAGGTCAAACTCAACCATATTTTTCCTTTTTTTAATCAATCCCCATTTAAAAAAAATCTATTCTTATCCTTAAACTACTGTTAAACATTAGTTCTGAAACTTTTATTCATCAGAATCATGTAGCTGGTTGGTTAAAACCAATTTTTGGACTCTGTCTACAGAGTTTCTGGTATAGGAGTTTGGGGGTAGACCCAGATAATTTTCATTTCACATAGATACCCAGGTGGTGCTTATGTTGCTGGTCTGGAGACCCATACATTGAGAACTTCTATTCTAAATAAAATTGAGATGACTATTTGAAATTGCTTTTGTTGGCCATTATAATAACCAATACACCTGAGAAGTGTAAGCAAATATCTTAGTTTCTCCTCTAGGAAAAACAATCCAATTGAAGTTAATCTTCCAATTGATACCCCTTTCATCAATTCTACTGTTCTTCCCTAAACTCTCTGGGTAAAAAATAATAATAATAATTACCTTAAGAATACGGAAATTAAAATGAGACACCACACGTTAATAAGGGCCTACTATACTAATAGACAGTAAATTAAGTCTTCTCCAGTTCTTGAAAATAACCCAATAGTTTAAAATATCCAAGTATGCTATTAGCTTTTTAATTTAAAGCACAATATTGCTTATGAAAGACCCCACCAGGCTACAGACTTTAAGCAAAAAAATATATATTGTTCAGATTTTGTTACTTTAATAAATACAGATAGGTAACTAGTCAGTTTTTCTTTTAATATTTTATGTTCGAACAATTGACTTTAAAATTTATGTTCTCAAACCACCTTTTCAAATAAGGGTTAAAAATTGCACAAAAGGCAAGCAAATTTATTTTTTAACTGATAAACTAAAATGAAACAGAACTCTCACAGCAACTAATAAAGCATATCTTTTAACATTTGTAAATTCAGTAGATGCCACTTTAATACAATGTAGAAGTATATATTGGTCTTCAGTTCATTAGTTTTAGTATGCCCTGTTAAAATATCTTACTTGCATTTTCGTATCTGCCAAGATGTCAGTTCTGACATGACTCTCTTCAGGCGAAATGTAGTTGGCCTTTCCTCATTTTTCGCTGACACAGAAAATGAACAATTTCTTAACACCATTTAGTATAATGCTATCTGAATCATAGCGAGTTCAAGTATAAATGAGGTGCACAAGTTAAGTCATCTGCAGGAAGGTACAATTTTACAACAGGCTGAATTAGTTTGGGGCATGAAATTTAGCAGCCAGACTAACCAATTCTAGGAGTACATCTGACTGCAGAAAAACTTCCAAATACATAAAAATAACCAGCCTTTAATGTCCTCATTTCCACTTGCATATAACATTTGACTTTAATCTAATGTATGTGCAAGTTGCTTCCTGCGATGTTAAGCATTAACTATAGCACACCCTTCTCTAGAATACATTTGATGATTTGGATTGGCCATTAAAATATTTAAATTGAGCACTTAAGCACAGTTTAGAAAATTATTTTCTCTACATTTGAAATAACCATAAATAAAACTCTATTTAAATTATTATGGAAAAATAATGCTAAGTGTAAAAAGCAGAATACAAAATTGAATCTATACTGTAATTGCAACTATATAAAATGGGTTGTGCACGCAAACAAGATTGGGGGGGATGGAAAATATAAGTGAGAGATTTGTTAAGCAAGTAGATTGAAAGAGTATATATTTTTTAATTTCTCTACTTTTTATAAAGGTGTTTGTACAATTTTCAAAAAAGATTAAAATTATTTTAGAGAAGAAATTGTGCTTTCTCCTCTTGAATTGAATGTTTTCTCGTCACTGATGTACATGGGAAATCTAGTTTGAATGTTAGAGAAAAAGTTGCTATCTTCTTTCTTTCAAAAAAATTTATTTTTAAAGCCTATGGTGTTATTGTAGATACACTAATGCATATTCTTTACATGAATATTATTATTGCCATTCATCACTAATATTACAATTATCAAAAATACTAGTCTTTCAACCAGAAATAATCATGGAATCATAATAAAGACAAATGAACTAAATTACTGATGAAGTGGAAAGTTGCAGTATTTTGATTAAACAGCCAGCAGGAATTGCCAGACTAATTAACTCAGGGTCAAGCTACTGCTGAACCAAATGCCAGAACTATCAAAATCCAATACAGGCTATGCCCCATTACTTCGTTAAGACGATATATTTGTTCTTAAGAGTAATGGTCTGATATCTTTAAAAAGTTCAGCTCAGTAAAATAACTGCTGTTGAAAACTATTTGTGCCAGGGATGTTGTCAGCAAATCAGTCAAGTTCTGATACTCAGGCTAGATCGTCTCAACTCTGAAAGCTAGAGATGCCAGCATCTTTGTAGCAATGCTCAAGTGGACTCGGGAAGAGTCTCTAGGCTAATATCCCTGACCATGACACATGGGTGAGAAGCAGGGGTGACCTGTGACCTCAAGAGTACCGAAGCACCCATTTAAGAACTTGAGATCATGCTGATAGAATGTTGGCAGGGGTGCAAGGAGAAGGAAAATGGCCCCTGGGGAGGCCCTGGACAAGGAACTGAGTCCTTCTCCAGTCCACTCATCTCTCACAAGCCCCAACATTTATCCTTAAGTTAAGATGATGAGCGCTGAAACCACTTTAGTCTAATTTGTCTCCTTTCCATCTCCATTTCCGTCATTTCTCCTGTTCCCTGTACTAAATGTTCGTCCATCATACAGATATTTAGAGAACTTAAAGATTCTAGCCCAAATTGTTAGGTATTAGTAATAGTACAGTTTCTTAAGTATAGATATTCATTGCCCACTTTTCCCCTCACCGAACAACAACTAAAGTAGATTTACTTGTGTCAGTTTAAGTGAAAGGCAAATTGTCTAGGAAACCAGATCAATGTTGCACACATTAAATTGGATAAGATGTAATAGGGCCATGAGATTCAAGCATACATTAGTGGTTCTCAACTGCAGCAATATTGTCCAGCAGTCACAAAATGGAGGACACCTGTCACAAAGGAAGGAGGATACTACTCACACATAGTGGGTAGAAGCCAGGAATGCTGCTAAAATATTGTACAAATGCACAGAACAACCCTCTACAATTTAAAAAAAAAATTATCCAGGCCATAGTGTATTTGCAAAGATTGAAAAACCTTGGAGATATGTACATTCATAAGAGCTTATAACTGTCATACCTAAATTTGAATTATCTTGGCTCAACAAAATAGCTACTCATTTAGGTACACACTCTCCAGTTTTATAATAACACAAATTTGAACAGCCTTATAGAAATGACTCCCAGGCATGGGCTCTAATTGAGCTGCAACTTCCATTGATAAGTTTCACATGGCAGATTTAACTAGTTCCTTTTTTTTTTAATTGTTTAAATTTATTGGGGTGACATTGGTTAGTAAAATTTACATAGGTTCCAGGTGTACATCATCTATGTATGGCATTATGTTTTCATCACCCAGAGTCAGTTCTTCTTCCATCACCACATATTTGGCTCCTGCTCCCTCCTCTCCCACTCCCCTCCCCCCTTCCCCTCAGGTAACCACTAAACTATTGACTGTGTCCATGAGTTTCTGTTCCTTTGTTCCTTTCTGTTTTATATTCCACGTATGAGTTAAGTCATCCGATTCATAGTTTTTTTTTCTGTCAGGCTTATTTCACTTAACATGATGATCTCAAGGTTCATCCATTTTGTCACAAAGGGCAGTATTTCATCTTTTCTTTTATTTCCTTTTCTTTTTTTAAGATTTATTTTTATTGTTTTTGACAGAGAGAGAGAAGGGAGAGGGCCCAGAGTATCTCTATAGTTGTACATGATTAGTTTTTTACATAGTTTCACTCTGCAGGTGGGTGCAGGGCTGTGCAGGGCAGAAACTGGGCCAGGGGCCTCCCACATGGGAGGAACACCCAGGGCAGGAGCCGAGCCAGGGGCCTCCCACGTGGGAAGCTCTCCCCAACTAGAACGGAACTGGGGACACACCCCAGTTCAGCATATGGGTGCACACAGGCCGGGGCCAGGGCCAGGATACAATCCTGGGACCCTGAGGCTACAAGATGAGTAGGAGTGCTCAACACACTGAGCCATCCTGGCATCCCCTCATCTTTTCTTATCACTGAGTAATATTGCACTGTGTAAATGTAGCACCACTTCTATATATAGTCATTTATCAGAGGTGACTTTGGCTGTTTCCATGACTTGGTCACCATGAATAGCACTGTGATGAACATTGGGGTACATGGAAGTAATGATAAGGACATAAAGCCTATCACAGAACTTATCACAAGGTATTTTGTGACTATTTACATACCTGTTTACTTCTTGCAATTGTGAATTTCTTAGGAACATAAGCCATATCTTAATTATCCCAAGCTTACATAGCAGGTAGGCAAAATGCACGTGCTGAAGGCCTGGGTGGGTGGACAATATATGGATGAAAGATGCTAGTTCAGCCTTCAGGTAGATTTTTAAATCATCTGAGTTTACTGGTTATGTCTCTAAAAAAAAAAAGGTCATTAGTTTTAACAATTAACAATGACAGTATTTTTGCTCTCAGAGTTAAGTTTTTAAATACATAAAATAAAAATCAAGATTTTTCAAAAATCAAGATAGTTTTAAAGTCGAACTGTATCTCAAAAATGATACATAGAAATCCTAACTCCCAGTACCATAGAATTTGACCTTTTTTGGAAATAGGATTATTGTTGATATAATTAGTTAGCATGAAGTCATTAGGATGAGCACTAATTCAACAAGACTGGTGTCCATACAGAAAAGGGAAAATTGGACACACACACAGACACAAGGAGAAGGATATGGGAACATCAAGGCAGAGAGATCAGGGACATACTTTTATAAGTCAACGATTACCAGCAAACCCCCAAAAGCTAAAGGAGTGGCCTGGTGCAAATTCTTCCTCAGTCTTCAGAAGGAATCAACCCTACTAACACCCTCATCTTGAACTCCATGACTCCAGAACTATGAGACAATGTGTTTCTTTGTTTAAGCTACTTGGTTTGTGGTACTTTTGTTACAGTAGCCCTAGCAAACTAATACGCCTTGGACACAATATATTCTCATTAAACATAATAAATATGCAAACAAATATATACTAGCTTCTCCAAACAGTCTTTCATATTCATACAACAAAAATATCTTAAAGTTCACACTTTCAGTATCACCACATTTTAACTTTTCGCAGCACTCTACCCAGAATTTTCTACAAATTTATTGAAGGGGAAGCCAGGATGGATCAGCAGGTTAAGCACTAGCCTTACAGCCCTGAGGTTCAAGGATCAAATCCCAGCCCTGGCCCGTGTGGACCCACATGCTGAACTGGGGTGTGACCCCAGTTCGGTTCTCACCGAGGCGAGCTTCCCATGTGAGACTCCCCTGCTTCAGCCCCCAGCTTTCAGGGACGTGCCTCCCATGTAGGAGGACCCCAGCCCAGTTCCCACCCTGCATACCCCCCCATCCACCTGTGTGGAATGAAACTATGTTAAAAACTGATGACTTGCAACTATGGAGACTACACTGCCCCCCCCCCTTCTCTCTGTTTGTCTCTGTCTGTCTCTGTGTCACAAACAATAAAATAATTTTTTTTTTAATTATTGAGGACTTTGATGATTGGAACTTAGATTTTATCTCTAGCCCAGCTCCATTACGTGGGAAACACATTCAACATCTTAATGTGATATAGCTTCTTGACCTCAGCTTCAATGATCTTTACTTCCCCTTCACTTCAGTCACATAATTACATAGCTATTCCTTAGACTTTGTCATAATACAAACTACATGACTTCCCCTGTCTTCTTTCTGGTTCCCCTAATCAACAAAGACCCAGATAATCTCTCTATGGAGAAAATTGAGAAAATGTGTTTGGGTACTTTCAAAAGTGTCTGGAAAATAGGGGGAAAGTAAGATGGTATACATATTTATATATTACAACTAGCTGGGTCCCAAATGTCCATTGATTCTTCCATGGGGATTTTAGCTAAACCATATTGGACAACCAGTTTGTCTGTTTATATTTAGGTCTAAATTAAAAGCTAACTTAAACAGATTACTCCACCTTTTTCCCTCTAGACCTCACTCAGATTGCTACATTTTGGGGAGATGTTTCTGCCCAAGTGCTCCTTGCTGTACCAGAAGCAGGAGAGAATTACCAAGCTAATAACCCTCAGAAAGTAACTGCCAGAAGAAGAAAATTCAAAGGGTAAGCAATCCAGAGAGGCAGCTCTTCCCACGGAAGAGGAACATTCGAGTGGAATTTTGATGTTGATGTAACTATGGCTTCTACATGGGAGTAGAGTGCATAGATGAGAGAAAGCGCCCCTGTTCCCAGGAGTTCAAGTGTATTAGTAACACTCCCTCCGAATAGTGTTTCTTCTTTCATGACCTCAATGGACTTAACAGCCAGTCCTAAGGCCAACCACAGGTGTTGAGGTTCCTCTTCAGGGAGAATAGCAGAGAAGAAAGTGAGTGCTGTGTGTCCCTTCCTTGTGATTACCCCTCCATTTCCATCCTGGACCGATGAAATGGACTTTTAAAGATCCACACTGGCCTTCCTGCCTCTAAGTTTTTCCTTCCCAGTCTTCCCCTCTCACTGACACGTTTTCTATCTCTCTGTGCCTTTATTTTTCCTTTCTTTATGCCTACACCACCTTTCCCCTCCTCATTCTCTTCATCAGTTGACATGAATTCCCTTGTTACTCAGGTAGGGAGTGATTCATTTTTGAAGCCATTCCTGACCTCCTGAGTCCTGGTTAGGAAACCCCAAGTTTTAATTCTCAGAGTATTTATGTATGCCACTATCATTCTTACCCTCATGGAATATTGAAAATGTCTGCTTCAAAGTAGGTCTCCTCTTCTGGACTCTAAGGCATTTGAGGGCAAACATATCCTATTAATTTTTTATCCCTTACATCGTTCCTTGCACAAAGAATACATGTGATAAATGTTTAACTGAATTATTTGACAACATAATTGTAAGAGAACTTCAATATACGTTCACTGTTTCTCTCACTTGACACATTTATCGAGTGCTTACCAAATGCTAAAAAGTTACTCAACATATCCTTTTATTCTCCATAGAAGAGCCTTTTCATGTAAAAATTTTGACCTTTGCAAATTTTTAACACAAGACTCTTCTATTGCAGTTAAAATAAAATGTAAAATATTCCTCTACAATCAACGGTGCATTAGCATATGCTAGCCTAATTAAAAAGCAAGAACTGTAACAGGAGAAAGGAGATGGGCCATACATGGATTGCAAAGAAATAAAAAGAACTAAGTTGTACAATAAAGAGGAGACATTCTATATTATAGAGGTCAAGTGAAAATTGTCAAACTAGTTTTTCCACTTGGGCCCCTAGTTATAAGATTGGAAATGTACCATTTTAAAAAACACAAATAAATATTCTTTCTTTTTATTTTATTTTTAAAAATTCTTTTAAAGAATGAAAAACAGAGTCCTTTGTCAAATTGTAGCCTTCAAATAGGCCAAGGATAAAAATGTCTTATTACATGTATCTTTGGTTGGTATAAGCATGATCTCAATATCTAAAATAGGCTGATCCAAATGCTCTTCAAAATTGTTCTTTCATTTTTCTATTTACATATTAGGTTGTGTGGAGGTGATAAAAAAAACAAAGCCAACTTTTTTTTTTTAAGATTTATTTTATTGTTTTGACAGAGAGAGACAGAGAGAGAGAGACAGAGAGAGACAGAGAGAAGGGGGAGGGCCTAGAGCAATCTTCATCATTGTACATCATCAGTTTCTGACACGGTTTCATTCCACACAGGTGTGCGGGGCCACACAGGGTGGGAACCGAGCCAGGGGCCTCCCACATGGGAGGCACGCCCCCATGAGCTGGGGGCCAAACTGGAGGCCTCACACATAGGAAGCACACTCTAGTTCAGCATATGGGTCCACATGGGCCAGTACTTGGGCCAGTACTCGATCCTCGTTCCTCAGGGTTTCATGGCAAGCGCTTAACCCTCTGAGCCATCCCAGCCTCCCCAAAAGCCCACTTCTAAATCAAATTAGGAAAAAAGTGAATGTTTCAGGACAAACAACTTCCTTTGAGGGTAGAACCAGAGGTTATGAACAAGCCTAAGGCTTCATTTGAGATTCAAAAATTAAATCTGTATTAAACTCTGAATCTATTTATGATAAGGATCATGTATTTCATCTTTATATTAAAAAGCAGTATCCAGTGCAAAATAAGAGCTAAATTACTGTATATTTAGTTTTGTCTTTCTATATTCAAAAGACAGCCTAAGGGAATTTTGAGAAGAAAAGATAGGTCTTATCTTTCATATATTTATTGTTAGTCTACCACCTGAAAACCGCAGCAAAACCTTTTAATCTACTATTTTTTATGAAAAATGTCTTCCTTTGGGTATATGGATGTATGTCAGGGAGCTCCTCCCTCCTTGCCTCTCTCTCTTCCTCTCTCCTTCCATTCCTTCCTATGTTCCTTCCTTTCTTCCATCTATCTTTTGAGTAGCCTTTTTTTTTTTTAAATCTAGTAGGAAACTCACAGAGCTTAGATTTATTTAAGTATAGGGCAAGATGTAAGAGTGGCTTACCACTTCATAAAATGCTATGATTATAAACCCAAAGACCTTAAATTTGATATGGTTTTAACCAGAAAGGTGCTTCAATTCATGTTCTTACAAAGAAGAAAACTATCTAATTTAAGCAGCTGTATATAAAATGAATCGGAGTCAGAAGAGGGTAAAACTGGTAAGCTTAACTCATAGGATTTTGCACTAATGCAAGTGAAAGATAATCAGAACACCTATAAAATCTTGTTTGCCTGAGGCCTTTAGTGCTTTTTCGTTTTGAGCATATATTATGTTGTAGCCACAGACCATATCTTTTAAATATTCTTTTTTTTTTTTTATCTTCTCATCTAAGACTTCCCAAATCATTAAATTGTAGAGGACTCTGCAGGAGGTATTTATATACATTAATTCTCACCTAAACTAAGCTTGATAAAGAGCTCGTTCTTAAAAGAGGATTCATTTATATGTGGAGAACAGGTGAAACCTCTTCTGTGAGTAGAAGTATCCTAAAAGTAACATTACATTGCAGGAAAACTAAATTGTTATAGTCCTATGTCTTCTTTGTCGTACTACTTTGTCAACTTTTGATGGTAGCACTTACATTACTTTGTGTTCACCTTAAAATTTAGCCAAAGCAGTACCTGAGAACAGTGTTCACTACATGTTGTTGATTTCGGCCTTTACAATAGTCATCATTTTCAGGGAAAATATTAAAAAGAGTGGCACCTCCAGAAGCAAAAAAAAAGTATAGTGTGTGACTCAAAGATTAAAATGTTGGGGCCAGTTAATGCACTTCTGCTCTAAACAATGAGACTTTTAATTGCAAATTAGAATAACTACCTACATTTAATGAAGACTTACTATGGACCAGCCACGGTGTTAAGTACTTTACAGGCATCCATTATTTCATTTAACTCTCTCAACAATGCTTTAGGTAAATATTATTATTATTCTCATTTTACAGATTAGGAAATGGGCTTAGAGAAGTTAATTGTTAAATAATTTGTCAATTACATTTTATTAATTCTTTCCTTTTTTTTTAATTTTATTGTTATATTTATTGGGGTGACATTGATTGGTAACAATTAGATAGTTTCTGGATGTACAATGAGCTGAAACTTTTATACTTATGTAGTAACTTGTCTTTATCTCTCATGTAAGTTTCCCTTAGTCTATTTAAAATTTATACAGTTTTCTTCAAACTTTAATATACACATAACATGCCGTTATCTTTGTTTTGTAATTCCATTCATATTTCTGCACACATACTACTTTACCACAGATCAAATTTAATAAATATCTAAATATCCAGACCTTTCTTGTGAAGATTAGAGGAAACTTAACTTTTAATTCCAATCACTTTGTATCCTCCTTACAATTCTATACCTTTGGATTGCCAGCTTTACGGAGATAATTTACATGGGAGTTTCTGGATTTTGACTCCTGTTCCTTATACCTTGGGAAAATGTCTTTATTAAACTCTTATTCTTTTTTTTTTTTAATATTATTATATTTTATTGTTAAATTTAATGGGGTGACATTGGTTGGTAACAATCAGACAGTTTCCCAATGGACAACTCCACATCACATCACCCATGCATCGCATTATGTGCCCAGCTCCCAGAATCAGGT
>PVKE010034136.1:0-17551 GCA_004027555.1 Craseonycteris thonglongyai | reverse complement strand
TCCATAATGCTGGTGCCCTCTCCCACCTCCCCTCCTTCTCTCCCTGCCCCCTCCTCCCCTTCTCTCAGGCAATCACCCAGCTATTGAGTATGTCCATAGGTCTCTGTGTCTTTGTTACTTTCAGTTTTATATTCCACCTATAAGTGAGGTCATATGTTTCCTGAAGATCACGAATCACAAAAGCTATCCTAAGAAAAAAGGATAAAGATGGGGGCATCTCACTGCCTGACTTTTATCTGTACTACAAATCCTCAGTAATCAAAACAGCTTGGTACTGGCAGAAAAACTGACACACGGACCAATGGAATAGAATTGAAAACCCAGAAATAAACCCACAAATTTATGGACAGATTATTTTTGATAAAGGATCGAAAAATATACAGTGGAGAAAAGAAAGCCTCTTCAGTAAATGGTGCTGGGAAAACTGGAAAACCACATGCAAAAGGCTGAATGTGAACTGCAATCTCTCACCATACACCAAAATTAACTCAAAATGGATTAAAGACCTCCAAATAAGAAAGGAAACAATAAATTGCATAGAAGAAAACATTGGCACTAAACTTATAGACCTGGGATTCAGGGAGGACTTTATGAAACTGACCTCAATGGCAAGGGAAGTAAAAGAACAAATAAACGAATGTTCCATAATCTTGACGTCAGTCAAAATATGTTCAAAACTTTCCAATATGGTTGACTAACAACAATTTCTATGACAAAGATCAGTCAGAAAAAAATGTTCTTTTTAGTATGATGTACAAGCTAAAAGATAAGGCTTTTGTCTTACTTAGCTGAGAGGAAAAGACTGATTTATAGATTATTCAGCCTTAAAAACAGAAGGAGGAGGCAACAAAATGGTTGGGAGAAACTCCAGAAAAATTCCCTGGAGATTTCACCAAGCCGAGCACCTATAATTCAAGGGAGGGTTCCATACACCACATACACACACCCAGTCATCACATAGAAGTACAATACCTGCAGGTTGACAACACACACCCAGTCATCACATAGAAGTACAATACCTGCAGGTTGACAACACACACACAGTCATCACAAAGAAGTACAATACCTGCAGGTTGACAACACACACCCAGCCATCACATAGAAGTACAATACCTGCAGGTTGACAAAGAGGAGTGCAGAGATACAGGCAGCCTGCACCCAGGTTTCTGGAACTCTGTGGATGGGGAAAGGAGGGAGATGTTGGTAGGTGAGCATTCTGGACCCCACTTGGTCCACAGGACAGAGAACAAAGCTCAGAGGCTGGGGCTGTGAGATGCCACAACCAGACCTCACCCTAACCCCAGGAGGTGTAGACACAGATGCCACGAGAGACCAGAGGCTGAATTCACTCTGGTTCTGAGAGAAGGGACAGCAATGGAGGGAGTGAGAAACCACAGCCCGGACTCTCTCCAGCCAGGGAAAAGAAGGAGAAAAAAGGCTGCAGGTACACCTCTCTGGCTATGAGCAGTCCTGTCTGTGGGATCAGCATTCAAGACAGCTGATTCCTAAATGCAGGGCAGAAATCATGGAGCAAACAGCGTACAGAAGAACGTAAGAGGCACTGCCCGTGTGCAGCTCTCAGCTCCAGGCAGAAAACACAGGCACTCAAACCTTTCCACACCCACTGCCAGACCTTTGCCCTCACCTCCACCTGGCATTAGCAGTGAGCCCCAGGAAAAACCACAGCAGTGAGTGTTGGCTTAAGGAACAGAATATCTACAGAGAGGCTGCCAGAATGAGAAAACAAAGAAATACATTTGAAAAGAAAGAACAGCAGAAAACACCATATGGAATGGATTCAAACTACTTATCAAAGACAACAATGGTTATAATGATGCTCCAGCAACTTAATGAAAATTTCAACAAACAGATAGCAAGTATGAAAAATAACACAGAGAAAATAAAAAAGGACTAGGCAGAGATGAACATCACAATAAAAGAAATGAAGAAGGAAATAGAAGGGATCAAGCAGAGACACAAATCAGTGGTATGGAAGATAAGGTAACAGAAAACACCCAATCAGAATAACCAGAAAAAAGAATCCAAAAAAATGAGGATAGTGTAAGATTCCTCTGGGACAACATCAATCAGAATACTATTCGTATCATAAGGTTATTGGAGGGAGCAGAGAGACAGGAACGGAGAACGCATTTGAAAAAATAATGACTGAAGACTTCTCTAGCCTGGAGAAGAAACAAACATGCTCAGAAAGCACAGAGGGTCTCTAACAAGACGAACCCAAGCAAGGACACACTAAGACGCATCATAATTAAAGTGGCAAAAGTTAAAAACAAAGAGAAAAATTCTAAAACCAGCAAGAGAAATGCAAATAGTAACTTGTAAGGAAATATCCATACAACTCTCAGCTGATTTCTCATCAGAAACTTTGCAGGCCAAAGGGGCCTGGCAGAAATTATTCAGTGTATGAACACCAAGGATCTACAACCAAGATGGCTGTGTCCAGCAAGGCTATCATTCAAAATTGCAGGATGAAGAGCTTCCCCCAAAAGAAAAAACTGAAGGAGTTCATCACCACAAAACCAGTATTACAAGCAATGTTAGAGGGACTACTTTAAGATAGAATAAAGCAAAAACTATAAATGGTGGAGGGGCCTTGGCTATGTCTATCAACAGTTGCTTTGAAGTTATACAAAGTAGAGGTTTCATTCAAAAGATATGAAAGGTATTACACTGAATGAAGTGAAAACAGAGGATGACAGATGCAAATTCACTTCACTTATAGGTGAAATTCAAAGAACATTAACAAGTGGAACAGGAACAAATTCACAGATATAGAGAAGACACTGTTTGTTGCCAGATAGGAGGAGGGTTGGCGGAGTGGGTGAAATAAGGGGAGGGGAATGGGAAGTTCGGTTTAGTTGTTACAAAGTAATACTTATGGGGATGTAGAGCATAGCATGGGAAGATGGTTAATGATGTTGCAGTGATAGTGTGTGGTGTTGGATCAGTACTAGATTTGTGGGAATGATGGGAAGAGTGCTGGAGGGGTGGGTGAAAAGGGGAAAGCAATAAAAAAATAAAAATTCATAATCCCTAAATAGTCACAGGGATATAAAGTACAACATAGAGCATACAGTCAATAACATTGTAATCACTATGTACGGTGTCAGATGGCAACCAGATGGCTTAGAATGAGGATTTTGTAAGTTATAGAAATGTCTCACCACTATGCTGTACATCTGGAACCAATATGATATTGTTATGTCAAATATAATTTTAAACAATAATGAAGAAAAAAATAAATGGACAAACAAAAAAGGAAAAAAGAAGAAGAAGAAGCAGGAGGAGGAGGAAATTTTCTCATTTATAACAACTGTAAACCTGGAGAACATCAGACTAATTGAAATAAGCCAGATGGGGAAGGACAAACTAATGCAAGATATCACTAATATATGGAATCTAAAACAAAATAAAAACAAGCAAGAAAACATACAAAAGTAAAACTCATAGAAACAGAGAAAAGTGGTTTCCAGTGTCTGCTGGGTGTTCGAATTAGGGATATGAGGGTAAAATAACACAAACTTTTATTTATAAGATAAACAAGTTCTAAGGATCTACTATAAAATGTAACTACCGATAATAGCGCTGTATTACATAACTAAATTTGCTAAGATAACACCTTTTCACTGAACAAATAAATAATCAAACAAACAAATAAGTAAATATATAAATAAAATAAAGAAAGAAAAAAAAGGAAATGTGTGAGATAATGGATGTCTTCATTAACTCAATGGGAAATCCTTTCATAATATATATGTACAGCAAATGATCACATTGCACACTTTATCTTATAATTTATTTGTCAATTATATCTTTAAAAAAGCTGGAAAAATGGGATATTTGATTATGAGATCCAAAAAACAATAAGAGAAGAGAGAAAAGAGGTTTAATTTGTCATGCTTATAATAAAAGTAACTTCAATATTAACTTCTAACTATGGCAATTATGTTCATTCTTTTGCAATCCAGATATAATTTATTTTTCTTGACTTTATAAATGATGAGAGTGGGCATCTCTATCTCATTTCCAAGCCCAAGTCATTCAATATAAGTTAATTTTTATTAAATTTTTATTTTGTTTGCATATATAGAAATGTGTCTTGCCTTAAAATATACTTAGCTAACATCTGAATAGTTACATGGACTTTGAATTTTTTTTTCATGTATAACCATGTGTACACTGTTACTTTCATCATTTATATACCCTGTTTTTAAAGTGTGTCTCTTTCAAGCACCATATATGATTATTCATTGTTCATGTGTTGTGTAATCTCAAAGTTGTTTTTTAATTTTAAGCTATCAGCTAATTTTTACCATGCTAAAATTTATATCCTCCATCTTACTATATGATCTCTTTTGGTCCTACCTGTATTGTTTTTGTTTTTTGTTTTCGTTTTTCCCCTCTACCTTTTCTCTATTTTGTCTTCTTGAAGATTAATCAAAAAATTTAGTGCAAGTACATCTTTTGGCATACTCACTAACCATAAGTCAAATGTCATGCATTGCATTCAAAACAATTGTAGTTGATATTATATTTTCCTGGGAGCTTTCACCTTTTTACTACATAGAGTGGGGCTGATTGTCTTATTCCAATGAGGGATTAAGCTAAAGAGTTGATAACTGGCAGTTTTGGCAAGGTTGCATTTACTTCATTCTTCCCAATGGCCAACCTAATGTGTTCTCTTAGGGCTTTTTCTCTGAAAATATTTGAATTCTCATTTTTATCTCCTTAGTATGAGAGAAGCAAAATTACTACTCTGCTCTTCAGAGTACTTTTTATTTGGCTTACTTCATACATTTTAATTCAATAAGTATCTTGAGGGAAAGACTAGCGTGCATGAATCTGAATTACACACTCTGACCCAGAATTTCCTCTGATGTATTCGTGACTCAAGGTTCTGATTTTTTCTCACCATTTCTATGAGGTCACCATAATCTCAGAAATATTAGTCTGTTCAAGTACCTCCCTCCACCTTTTTAACTTGCCAACTGCTGAATGTCAGTTCATCCTAGTTCAATGGGGATTTTCCTCGTATTAGAACAGGCAGTCCCACATCCTGACATAGTTTTTCAGAAAAATAGTTCAAATTTCTAGGAAGTAAATATATTACTAATAATAATGAATAAATTGTGGGGGTGGTTTTTAATCCTAGCATTGAGATGGCTATAGATGGGGCTAAATGCACAATGAAATAACCCCATAGTGACATCAGACCCAGAGTTGTTTGGAATGTATGTCAAATAGCAAAAAAACATGCTTAAGAATAATAAAGAAAAGTTAAGTGGAGTAGCAGAATGAGAGAAAGTGGAGTGGGGAGTAGAAGCTGATTATAGTTCATTGTAGAAAACGAACCCATTCGGTGTTCGAAACAATTTAACAGCTAACAAAGCCTGCTTGGTTTGAAGTTGATGTAACAAAGTACTGAAGATTGGATTTACTATTTCAGTTCTGGAAGCTGGGCTGCTTGCTTTAATGGGTTGTGAAGATCTTTTCCTGGCTTCTCGTCTTGCTTATAGGTGACCATCTTCTCCCTATGTCTTGACACATCACCCTCCCTCTTTGTGAGTCTCTCTCTGTGCCTTAATATTTCCTTTTTAATGATATTAGTCATATTGGACTAGGGGAAATCCTAGTGACTTCATCATAACTAATTACATCTGCAATGACTTAACTTCCAAATAAGTTCACATTCTAAGGTACTGGTATAAAGACTTAAACATGTATGCATTTTGTGGGGACATAATTCAAAGTAAAATAGGCAGTAATTCAATATGCAACTTGTGAGGAAGGTATAGAATAGTGATGTCATAGAAAAGAGGTAGTTTGGGGCCAAATCAATAGGGAAATATGAATCACTTGTGTACCTACTTTTCAACTCTCTAGACAGGTTCAAGTTTGTGAAGAGCTGTTTAAACATTATATTCATTGGGATTGAAAATAAATTTAAAAAATTTAAATATTAACACATTTTTTTTTTCAAAATTTTATATAGTACTAGACAATGGATGGATATGAGACTTGGTAGACACAAAATACTCTCTTGTTTTAAATCATGAGAAAATGCTTATATATAACTACTTACCTCTTAATACTGTACAGTTGCTATTTTATCTTATTTTTTAAAGATTTATTTTATTGAGAGAAGATGTGTGAGGGAGGGAGGGAGGGAGAGAGGGAGAGAGAGAGAGACAGAGACAGAGACAGAGACAGAGACAGAGACAGCAGTCTCCATAGTTGTACATCATTAATTGGAGCAGGGTCTTCTGCGTGGGAGGTAAGATACTTTGCCACCACCATCCTGGTAGTTACCAGTTGTGCCACAGTTCAGCATATGGGTTTGCATGGCTGGGGATGAGATTTAACCCCAAGACCTTGAGGTTGCAAAGCAAGCACTCTGCCTGTTGAGCTATTCCGACATCCCCTATAGTGGCTATTTTAAATTAATCAACTTTAAATCCACTAAAATATTAATTGAGCTTTTAAAGTTTTCAATTATATTTCATAGTGAATATGTCAAATTTCTGGAGCACTTTACAATATTTTAGAGGGCTTTGAGGTTATATTATATGACATAGAATCAATTATACAAATTTGTTAGTTAAAAAATACTCAGTTTGAGTGTGATTCACTTATTTTCTAGTTTAAAAAATTTACATTATTTAATATGTAAGAAAGAATTTTCGGCCACTATTAACTTTCAAACTAATTTATTCAAAATTACTTCTGTTTCTACCCACATTTCAATTTGTTAATACAGAAATTATATTTTTCTAACAAAAATTTATAAAATATCCTTCAGCTTGCTAAAACAGTGATCTGAGTAGAATGTGGGACTCTGAATGTTGTAAGCAGCAAGAACGCAATCACTTTGTCACTAGCCGTGCTCTCTCTCTGGGCAAGAATCCTGGTCCTACAACATATAAAGGAAATTGTGCTAAGCTCAAAATTTCAAAAAATGAAACAATCCACAGCTGAAAAAAATTAAAGAAACTAAAATATAACAAAACAACAGAAGCTCCTCTTGTGGACTTTCAGGCAAAAAAGACCTAAAAAACAACCTAAACTCACTGTAAAAACAAAACAAAACCAAAGCAAACAGAACAAACAAACAAACAAAAACACAGAAAGGGGCAAAAATGAATAACATTAATTTATTGCACATAAAACACACAAAACTCATAAATAATACACATATCAATAAAATTCTTATAAAATATCACATGAGCAGTAAAAGCAAAAGTCTGTATGGCATACCACACTGAACACTCTAATGCAGAACTGCAGTGGCCTAATGTAAAACATCATTAAATACACCAAAAAGAAAAAAAAAGAAAAGAATGAACACCTTATTACTATCATAAGCTGGTATATGCTAATGTCCCACAGGAGAGTTCCACTGTAATAAAAAAATACCAGTAGTTAATGACCAATTGAACCAAGATGAGTCTGAAAATTCTGAATCACACTGAATGTAAGGCAGAAAGTATCTCTCTGTATGGAATAATGGTAGAAATAACAGTAAGACTCACAGCCACTGTATCCCACGCTCCTAACCTGATGGAAGCAAATAGTCAGGTGAGCCCATTCAGTAGTTCATGTGCATGAAGACCCTCCTGGCTCCCACACACTGAGTGGGGCTTAGCGACCACCTCTTGAATTCCCTGTCACTGCAGGTAAGCAAGGGGGTGGCATCTGATTGTCCTTAGCTCAAGAAGCCTGGCCCTGACTGGGTGAAGTAAACAGAACTTCCTCTTTTATCACACTAGTAGTTTTACTGCACCCATAGATTAGCATAGAGCCTTATGATAAATAAACCACCCGCAATCAGTTTTTTTACAAAAAATTAAAATGGGATGACATTGACACTTACAGTAAAATGATGGGACAATCAGGAAATATGGGGTAAAAATGGTACTGTCCTGTTTAAAATGGTATGTATAGTTAGCCTACCTGGAACCTATGTAATTTCACTAACAAATGTCACCCTCATACGTATAATAAAAAAAAACAAACAGAATATCTTACATCTGCCAAAACAACCTAAGTGATCATCCATTCATAAATAGAATGTAAAAATGTGGAGTATAAAATATACAGCGTCTGGAAGAAGTAATGTCTCTTTTTATGAGCTGGTAATCTATACCAAATTTTTTTATTACAAAATCATAAGCACATATGATTTTCTATACTACTTAAAAAAAGACTATTACTTTGGCAGATTCTGTTATATAATATAAATTGATTTTTTTTTAAGATTTATTTTTATTGTTTTTGACAGAGAGAGAGATAGAGAGAGATACAGAGACAGAGACAGAGAGAAGGGGAGAGCCCAGAACAGTCTCCATAGTTGACATTAGTTTTCCATATAGTTTCATTCCACAGGCAGGCATGGGGCTGCGCAGGGCAGGAACTGGGCTAGGAGCCCCCCGCATAGGCCCCGGCAAGAACTGAACTGGGGGCACATCCCAGTTCAGCATATGGGTCCACATGGGCCGGGCCCGGGATTCGATCCTCAGGCTCCAGGGCTGCAAAGTGAGCGCTTAACTCGCTGAGCCATCCCAGCTTCCCCTATATAATATATAGATATATATAGTGATTGCATGTGTATATAGTGATTGTTTGCATGTTAAAATTTAATTTGAAATTAAGAGGCATTACAAATGAAAATATATGCCATAATTCATAATTATATTTCAACAATTTTTGTAGAAATATAATGTATGCTAATATAGGACTGATCCAATAGAGCAATTAGAATAATATTAAGGAAGAGAAAGCTAAGAAATAATGTTTGAGATACTTTATGTATGCTTTCACAATTAATGTTATAAACACTATGGCTTTTTAAACACTATGAGTAAAAAAGGTGTAAAATAGTAATGAAACGTAACTCTACCCTTAAAAAAAGCATGTGTTTCGTTTGTTTGTGCTTAGAGCTAACAGTTGATCTTTATTTTCAATAAAATAAGCAATAGGATAATTTCACAATATAGTTGATTTAAATACAAGTTGTCACTATTAACTGTGACACTTATTTTTACCAGGTAAACTAGGAAAGAGTTACACAGTTATGTTTATCTGTGCTTTGTGTTAATAATAAATCATTGGATATCTTGAAATATACAAAGCTTGAACTGAATTTTAAATTACTGTCATACTATCTTTAGCTATATATTTACAAAAGAAAAAAAAAAAGCTTGGACTAATATTACTTGAACCCTAAAATGTACTCTGGCAAAGATCTACTCCAGCCCTTCGTTTTATGGTGATAGATAGTGACAAGTACCAAGATTAATGGCATGACTATAGTTTCACAGAGGACGAACTGGGATCATCAGCAAGGGTCCACGAGCCCTGGGCCATGGACCAGTACCAATCCATGGCCTATTAGAAACCGGCCACATGGCAGGAGGTGAGCTGTAGGCGAGGAAGAAAAGCTTCATCTGTGTTTGCAGCCACTCCTGATCACTGGCATTACCTCCTGAACCACCTCCTGTCAGGTCAGTGGTGGCGTTAGATTCTCATAGGAGCACAAATTCTATTGTGAACCGCGCATGTGAGGGATCTGGGTTGCACACTCCTTAGGAGAATCTAGTGCCTGATGACCTGAGGTGGAGCTGAGGTGGTGATGCTAGCGCTGGGGAGCGGAAGCAAATACAGGTGAACATTAGCAGAGAGTCCAACTGCACAGACACCATTATAAATCAATTGCTTGCAGACTCATATCAAAACCCTATGAGTGGTAAGTAACAATTAAGCTGTATCTGGTGGCAGGCTTTATAATGGCGAGTGAGTTATATAATTATTTCATTATATATTTCAATGTAATAATAATAATAGAAATAAAGTGCACAATAAATGTATTGAGTTTGAATCATCCCAGAACAACTTTTTCCCTCATCGGTGGAAAAATTGTCTTTCATGAACTTCATCCCTGGTGCCAAAAATGTTGGGAACTGCTGATCTAATGGATGAGTTAAGAAGTAGAAATAAGTTACTTTTCTCTAACAGCATAAAATTCACTGAGAAAGGAATTGCCCTGTGTGTATCACCAAGAATAGGATATAATGCTTTGAATCATAATTCATTGCAAATATATGGTACCATTTTCCTGTTTAGGAAAAAAAAATGTGGCTATCTTGCCACATTTATTTAATTTTACGTTAACATGCACTTTGAGGCTGAAGCAAATCTGACTGGTTTTCAATGTGAAAATAAAAAACAAAAATGGTTCTTGGAGTTATTTTTAAACAGAACTTGTCTCTAATCCTAATGTAACTGAAATGGATATGATCAGTATTTAATAATTTAGGAGGTAAGATTAGAGCTGTAATCCATGAGTTATCTTGGTGTAAACCCTGAAGCCTCAAGCACCACCAGAGAATATTCTCAGGGAAAATGGAAAAAGGATTAATCTTATAAAAGTAAATCTATTTGGGATGGAGAAAAGTTATCTTCATCTACCAGTTTTCATATTTTTCCTTCCTTCCTTCTTTCCTTCCTGCTTTCCTTCCTTCCTTCCTTCTCTCCTTCCTTCTCTCCTTCCTTCCTTCTTTCTCTTTTTCCAATAACAGACTCTACTCAATAGTGCATTACCTCCGTCTTAGCTTAGGGTATAGTTACAGCTAGCAACCTGTCTTTTCCAGACCATAGCAGCAAAATGCAGCTTTGTGACCTTGTTGGATCCAAAGGAGCATGACTGGTCTCTTGTATGCCACTTCCTCATAATATCATATTTGACAGAATGCCCTCACTGAGGCTTGCTTTTTCTCTTCCTTCCTTTTTCGCTGAAAATGTCAGTGGTCTGGAACCAAATCATGGATAGCAATCAAATATTTATTCTATTATTGAACATTTTTATTGTGTGGCATATAAATATGGCAATTTTCTAATGTGACATTCACTCATAGCTTCAAGATTTTTGAACCAGTAACTGAATGTATATAATAGAATAATTTAAAGTATACAGAAATTTAAAACTCAGTTAGGTAAAGGTTATTTCCAAATACTTTGTCCAGAGTCTTTCCTGGGCCTTGCTAACAGAACCACAGGAAGATTTCAGTGTTATCAAAATGCCCACATGACTAGAGACAATTCTACATGGGCCTTTTATAGTATATGGATTCTCTTAATTTATTTATTTCTCAAAGGCCTTTTTGAAATTACATGTATATTCACTGACATTATTTGGGGGACAGAGATATATGTTACAGTAATCTACCAATTTTTATCTGGAGAAGAGTAGGATCAGTATATTTTTTGAGAAGAATAAAAAAAAAAAAAGAAAAATATGGATATAGTCCTAGGTCAAAAATAGACAAACATGAAGCTTTATATAACATGAGAAACTGTACATGACATTAAGTAAAAATACTTGTCTTAGGGCTTAATATATGTCAAATACCTTCCTAAACAAAATACATGCATTAATTATTTTATTTGATTTTCATAAGAGGCCTATTACCTATTATGTGATTATTATTATTATTACTTTATGGGTAAGGTTATTAATGTCCAAGGCATGAACCTGGTAAATATCAGCACTGGGATTTAAATCCAGATAGTCTCACTTCAGATCATCTGCTTTTAGCTACAATCCAATAACACCTCCTGTAATGTTATGGGGCATCTGAGACATTGGTAATTATGTGTGGTTGAGAAATCAAGAAAGAACATTTTTTGAGAAAAATGTCACCAGAGATAAATGTGTCCACACTCAGACCATCTGGATCAATGCTTTACACATAAAATGTTGATGATGTAATTATGCTAATTTTGAATAGTGCTCTCTGACTTGGTGAGTCACAGGAATAATTCTAGAAACCAAATATTGGAAGTAAATAGATCATAAAGTTCCACAAGTCAAATCTTGTGTTGAGTAGAATTTCAGTGTCTTGTTTTTGTATTTTCTTCAGAGAAAGCCAGCAGAACTAATCACCAACCTATGTCATCAAGTGAATTTTTCCTGTCAGATTCAAGGAGATTTTCCAACACAATATTTCTTCATGTCAAGTATTGTTGAGTACCTAGAGTCTTTGCAGTTCTAGATGCATATACACACACACATATATATATCCTGTTGATCCAGATGATAACCAATAAATACTCATTAAAAAATACAATGAAGGAAAATTTTAAAACCTACTTTAAGTCATTTTACATATGTTGTCTTTTACATCCACCCAACGATCTTGAAAATAAATCCCCACCATCAAGAACAGTTATAATCTAACGGAAAAGGAGCAAATATGCAGAATAATAGAAGAGTGTTACTATAGAGAATTCAGGGTGAGAAGGTAATTATTTACTGTAAAAGTGTAACAAGGTGAAGAAGGAAGGGCCATTGAAGGAGGGTGATGTCCAGGGCAGCCATAAATCAAGGCATCTGATGAATCTCCTTCCCCTCAGTGTGAAGGTTCTAAGAGCTGAGAGGCCCCCTGGGGGTGACAAACCTGTGGCACGCGTGCCCAAAGTGGCACGCAGAGCAATTATTTCGGCACACGGAGCTGTGAATACCATTTAAAAATATATTGTTTATGCTCTTATAGACATAAAAATAATCGATACCTCTATCTCACTCAATGGGTTGGCACACAAGTCAAGTGAATATACTCTTATTTCATAAACTTTGGCCCTCAATCGCCAAAAGGTTCACCACCCCTGGCGGGCTTAAC
Source organism: Craseonycteris thonglongyai (assembly GCA_004027555.1). Classification (NCBI taxonomy): domain Eukaryota; kingdom Metazoa; phylum Chordata; class Mammalia; order Chiroptera; family Craseonycteridae; genus Craseonycteris; species Craseonycteris thonglongyai. The sequence goes on along the minus strand of PVKE010034136.1, from coordinate 4,856 downwards.
TGGTGTTAATTGACAGCAATCGACAAAGAGCTGCAAGCTAGCATAGGTGGGGATAATTGCTGGTAATGGGCCATATAATTGATCGGGAAAGAAGAACCACCCTACTGCCTTTCAGGCAGGGATACAAAACAGAAGGGCGGAAGCTACAAAGAAAGCAGCAGATGGATGCTTGGGTCATGGCAGCTGGCTTGACCTGCAAGGCACGGCAACACAGAGCAGAGCTTGGGACCTGGAATTTGGTTAGCAAAGTAGGCACTTGGGAGGAGCAGGTCTGGTTTGTAGGGAGGAGTGGGCTCAGCCCGCTAGGCACAGCAGTGGTCCTGGTGTTGAGCCCTGGTAGTGGGGCTGGAAGAGAGGGACAGTCTTTGAGAATGGGCACCCACTGCCTTCTCAGGTCACTGGTATTCTGACAATAAACACTTATTCTATGACCCAACTCCTATGTCAGTCTATGGGCTGAACAGTGCAGGCAGTGTGAACCTGGGCTCAGTTTTATCCGGTCACAAAAGGAGTGAGGCATCAGACAGTCTCAAGTTTTCAGATTGAACAACTGGCTTTCCAGTATGGACAGATCACTTTTACAGTCCTGTCCCTGTGACTTTCAAAGTGAGGGTTTTAGAGCAGAGGCTGCAAAAACCATTCCAATTAAATATGTCCAAAGTGTACCCCCACAGTAGAAACAATAGCAGAGATGTATTTCTGAGCATTACAAATTAAACTCGATCCACACAATTTGCTGGAATATCTTAAACCTCAGGAAACTAAAAACATCTTAAACTATTTGCTGACAAGTTTAAAATTGAAAGCAGTTTCAGGGCAGTAGCACAGTGCTGCATGAATGCAGTTAGATTCTGAACCAGGATCACAGGGAACCTTACCCTGTGTGTTCTCATTCTCTGCATGTGGCCTGAATCACTAAGCTTAGACATTCTCATCCATGAGCGTGACATTCCTGCTAAGATTTAAAGAGGAAAGAACGGCACTCAGTTAAGGATTCAGCTTAATCGGTCATACTTAGGAAAGCTGGCTAACATGTATTTGCATCATCCATCCGGGCAAAAGGCTTTAGAGCTTTTAGCTATTAAATGACTCACTCGACAAAGCTCTTTTCAGACTAATGGTGGCATTACTTTCTCTATTAGATGAACTGAAATATTAGGGAGGCAAATCTTTGCTGTTATGCTCCCAGAGAATGAACTCCCCCCAAAGCATAGACGAGTATAATAGCTGATGAAACATTGAGAGATGCAAGGTTAAAATTGTGTTTACCCACACCATGCCATCTGTATCCCCTAACAGCTTGAACAGGAAGGATTTGCTCCTTAAGCATTATTAGTTTTGCTAAAAATTGTCCTTGTTTTTTGCTACCCCGAGGAAATAAATGGCATTGTGAAAACGAGACAGCACTTATTATAACCTAACCTATGAACCACTTTTTCAAAAGTAATTTGGTCATTTGACATCATATACCTCCCACTGAGAATAAATAGAAATAACATGTTTTTTTTGTTTGTATTTTCCAGTTCAACTTGTCTTTCATATTAGCTTTTCTTTTACATTCCTTTTTATCCAGTTATTCATAATGGGTTTCTATTAAATAAACCTCTTCCTAAAATGTTCCTGATCTTATTTGTCGAATTTAACATTTTTCTATTTATTAGTATATTGATTGTGTTTTCTCTACAGAGGTCCTAACTAGAAGAGGGATGAGTAGAATTTGTGGGAGTTGGTAAAATTTTACTTTTTGAGGTTGGTGTTGATTATACAGTTGAGATTCACCATATAGAAATTCACCAAGGGGAAGCCGGGATGGCTCAGTGGGTTGAGCACTCACTTTGCAGCCCCAGGGACGGAGGATCGAATCCTGGCTCTGGCCCATTTGGACCTATATGCGGAACTGGGGAGTGACCCAAGTTTGGTTCTCACCAGGATGAGACCCCGGCCCAGTTCCTGCCCTGTGTAGCCCCGCGCCCACCTGTGGAATGAAACTATGTGGAAAAAACAATGATATGCAACTATGGAGACTGTTCTGGGCCCTCCCCTTCTCTCTGTCTCTGTCTCTGTATCTCTCTCTCTCTCTCTGTCAAAAACAATAAAAAAAAAAAAAAAAAGAAATTCACCAAGCCTGATACTTAGGATTTGTTACCTTTACTCTGTAAATGTTATATTTAAATAAAATTTACCAGAAGTGGCCTATTTAAAAAAAAAATTTGTAATATCCAGAACATGAGTTCAATAAAGTAGAATTTGGCAAGAGGCACCTTTTCTGAGGAAGACAGAAATATTACATTACTTCTAAAGAAACTGCAAGGCACTACACATCTTAGTTATATCCAACTAACTAAGTAAACTATAACAAAAATATTGGAAACTATTTTTTTACTTCTCAATGTAAGTAGTCATAATGTGCTCTGGTGCTATGATGGCACACTTTGCTATATTTGCAGTAAATTATAATGGGGTCGATATAAGAACTTTAAATCTCCCATGAATGCGCACATATTCTTTCTAAAAAATAAAAATAATGCTACTGAAATGCATATCTAAATTGATTACAGATCATTCTACTATGTCAGAGTTTATTTGTGGTATATCATATAAAATTTGATTTTTGACTTCTTGCAACATGAGAAATTCTGAAAGGCATAATCCCAAAGTGCTTCTACTTTGTCAACACAACTTGTATTAGTTACATAAGTGATTTTATTACAAATGTATTAAATCTCCCAAATTATCTATTCCATGTTTTGGGGTTTCCTTGATGAAACAGATTACCTGGGGTACTTGATAAAAATATGTGTATAATTCTGAGCCCATCATGAACTTCATAGAATAATTCCTTAAGGAGATAAGAAAAAAAAAAGAATATAAAATAAAACCTTCAAATATTGTTTAGTAAGGAAAATTAGAAGAAAATTGATTCAGATTTTCTTGTTTTCTGTAATTCTTATCAATTTACTGGGAGAAGAAAAATTACAGATAAACTATTTTCACTCCAGGATATTTTGTGGCTGAATAGGTCTCCCTGGCAGGGCAAAATATCCAGTAGTCTCTGTACACACACTTAGATAATTTTTAGCTAAGTGATCTTTTGAAGACTGGATAATGTCAAGAGCAACCCACAGGGGGTTGTTTTAGCCATAAAGATAGATAATTTCTGTCAGTGAAGTAATGAGTCCAAGTGAAAGACTGAAACATATACAATGTAATTTAAAAATTCCAAATTAGCTTGTCTGCCACTAAAGGAGTAAGGGAAATTAATAATCACCTCAATGATAATCAGCTGCAAAATCCATAATATAAAATAAATAATGAATTACAAAAGTTGGAGTCAAGAAAGAAAATGAAAGAAAGGTGCAAGGGTTCTCATTTCCTTGAATTTCATAGTGTGGTAATTATTAGTTCACTAATGTTTCTGTCCTGCTAGGCACCTGGTAGAATTGCACTGAGTTGCTTCCACAACAACATGAGCAAGGCCCTTCCTCACCCTTTCCTTATGCACTGATTCATGCTATAAGTAAGTAGAACACACACTTTTTAATCAACAGTGATGTTTCTGTTTGTTATTACTACGAAATAGCCTAGCCTAGACTTAGTCATATACGACTGAAGACCAACAATATATTCTGTCCAATGTTCATAGATCAAGAATCAAAGGTTCAGTAGATACTTTATACTAAATTATAAATGTAATTTAATAAGTGAATTAAAAAAGATGGCATCACTAACAAAAACTTTCGAAGTGCAACGGGGGCAGTGACGTGATTTTCTATGAATGTGCGTTTACACTATTGACTGAACGGCCCCCACCTTGCTCACACCTCCCTGTATCTATCTACATGTTTAGACACAAAACTTTCTCACTGACTCCGGTCTTAAGCATGGAATACACTTTGGTAAAAGGCACTATTGCAAATGTGAGACAGACAAGTGAAGATACCTGTGTTTCGGAGTTTAATTGCTCCTGGAAAACTGATGACATGTTTACAAGTTGGTATAGCTTGATAGGTGGATGGATAAGGGACGTATGTCCTTAATTCTTGTTGTTGCTCTAGCTGCTATAGTCTGGCCACCATGACCAATAACCCAAACCAACTCATGAAGTGATTGTACATGTCTGAATGAGTTCATCTAGGCCCAGGCATTCCAGAAAATGCACTCTTTCATTCACGAGGTGAACAAATGGTTGTTTTAAGCTAACTGACTTTCAGGGATAATTGATTACACAGGAAAAACGCAACATTACAGATATTGGTAGAAAAGCGCTATTGCCTTTATCACCCATTCTGCATTTGCTACATGACAGTTACTACGTCAATCTGCATCTATTGAAAATGGGGTAAAAAGTTCAAGCTGTTAACAATTCCCATACAGGATTTAAATACACTTACTTTGGCAGAGTGTATACGTTCCCTGTCATCTGACTGTATTCTGGGCAAGTTTTATGGGAAACACTTGCGTGGCTCTTAGAGAAATTACTGTGTATTTTCAGCCACCATTGTTTTTGCCAGCCAGGTACAAAGGCAGCTCAGCTACCGAAGGTATAGAACAGGGGTCGCCAACTTTTGTGTATATAAGATCTACTTTTTATCTTAAAAGTGTGTCGTGATCGACTTGTTGTCATAGGCGTAGTCTAAGGGGGAAGAAGGGGTGTGAAATACACTGTGTTTCAGTATAAGGTGCATTCCAGCGAGGTATGGGTAGATACGTAAAATATATGTTCAAAACTATTTTTTATTTTTTAAATCACTTATTAAGTTTTCGAGATATAGGCTCATGAAGAAAATAAATTTCCAGACCCAACTTTTGATAGCAGCATTCCGTACATGCGGTACCTAAAAATTTCGATTTGCCGA
>PVKE010034135.1:0-17551 GCA_004027555.1 Craseonycteris thonglongyai | reverse complement strand
GGAGTGCTGGTTTTGAGCTGGAGAATTCCCTCAGCTTCTGTATATCTGTAAAGGCCTTAATTCCTCCTTCATATCTAAAGGTTAATTTTGCTGGATAGTTAATTCTTGGCTGGAAATTTCTCTCTTTTAATATTTTGAAGATTGGGCTCCACTCCCTCCTGGCTTGCAGAGTTTCTGCTGATAAGTCTGGTGACAGCCTCATAGGTTTTTCCTTCAAAGTTATATATTTTTTTTCCCTGGCAGCCTTGAGGATTTTTTCTTTGTCATTGATTTTTGTCATCTTCAGAACAATGTGCCTTGGAGAAGATCTGCTAGGGTCTAGGTTGTTAGGGCTTCTGCTTTCCTCTTGGACTTGGGGCTCTAATTCTTTCCACAGGTTAGGGAAATTTTCATTCATTATTTGTTTTAGTAGACTCTGATAAGATTTCATCTTGCTTCCTTCTGGTACCCCTATTATTCTAATATTGTTCTTTCTGATGGAGTCAGAAAGTTCTTATAGGGCTCTTTCATTTCTCTTGATTTTCCTTTCCCTTTCTTCTTCCCTCTGTGACATTTCCATGTTTGTATCTTCAATTTCACTCATCCTTTCCTCTAGCTGGTGAGACTATTTCTTTAGTGGTGTTTTAAGGATGAAATCAGTATGTTTCCTACCTCTCCCATTTACCTTCTCCTCCTACACTCTCCAAACTACAGACATTGAAGAGCTTACAGCATTAAAATGATTAGAAAAATTACAAAGAGAGTAGATAAAAAGAGAAGGGGATACTGCCTATAATCTGTTCTAAGAAATAGCCAATCAAATAAATGAATGGGGAGTGGAGGAGATAATTATTCTATACAGCATATCAATGGTTCATAAAAACAAAACTCAAATCTATAGAACTAATTCTAATTGCCACAAAGTTTGCCAATAAAATTGCAATATTTTTTTAATAATTCACATTCTCACATCCCAAATTGTTTACAAAGTGATTTTGCACACGTTTTATTCTTAATTTTCACAGCAAACTCAGACAGAAAACAACTGTTTGGAGAGCTTAAATGACTTGAGTAAATCTCACTACTAGAAGTTCATGGAGCCAGGACTTGAAGTCAAATATTGAAAATACCATTCTTTGGGGAAGCCAGGATGGCTCAGAGAGTTAAACTTTCACTTTGCAACCCTGGGGACCGAGGATCAAATCCCAGCCCCAGCCCATGTGGATCCATATGCTGAGTTGGGGTGTACTTACCATCCATGGGGTCCCCAGTTTGTTTCTTGCCCCCTGGTTCAGCCCCTGGCTCAAGGGCGTGCCTCCCATGTGGGAGGCCCCCAGCCCAGTTCTTGCCTTGCCCCTGCCCACCTATGTGGAATGAAACCATGTTGAAGGCTGACGCTGCACAACTATGAAGACTGCTCTGGGCCCTGCCCTTCTCTCTGTCTGTCTCTGTCTCTGTCAAAAACAATAAAATAAATCTTAAAAAAAAAATACCATTCTTTGAAAAAACAAAGGTGAACATATTGTCTGATTTATTTTCACTATCAGTGGAGGTGTAAAGACAACAGGAGTAACTATCATTTGTTGAGCACCAACTATGTGATAAATCTTACCTGTGTGTTTGTGAGGTCTCCTTACCCCAGCTGGTGAAACCTAGGACCAATACATTATGATATGGGCCTCTACTCATGTAATCAATAGTCCCCACTTGTCAATACTTCTAACAAAACAAGGAAGAAGTGATGCTGTGTGACCCCAAAGCTGAATTAGCTCAAGAAAGACTATTGTGTTTCTGCTTCTCTCTCTCTTCAGCATCCCAACCATCACACACTGAGGAATTCAGGACATATGCAGAAGCTACATATAACTATTATTGACAGCAGTCTCAGCTGACATCCCAGCTAACATCTAGCCTCATCGCAAGACTTGTAAGTGAGGAAGTCTTAGCTAGGCTCTGTCTGTATTATGAGAGACCCTGAGCGAGAATGGCTGAGTTGAATCCAGTCAGCCCCCTTTAGCCATACAAGATAAAATAATTATTGTTGTTTTAAACTGTTAAGCTTTAGTATCATTTTTTCTATCACGAAGAATGACTAGAATCTTATTTTTTACACCTGAATTATTTCTTCAGAGAAGGCAATTAGTTCAATTTGTAGGCTGACTGTGAAGAATCACCCAGGTGATAAATACGTGCTGCCTGGTCAAGTAATTATGTGGTACAGGGACAGAACTGTGAGGCCATGGCAGAGAAGGCTGCATAATTCACAGAACCCAGTGCCAACCGAAAGTGTGGCCCCTTGATCAGAAAGCAAGAAAAAAGTGCTGTTAAGTGTGCATAAAAAGCTTTCTCCTTTATTTTGTGGTCTGTTTCTTTATTTGCTATTTCTTGCCATTTTCAGTGAAGATAAATTAACATTTAAAATTACAAGCATGATTCTACTGTTCATCTTTATATTATGAAATGCTAGCTTTATATGTAAATATCAAGGCATTTAACTTATATGTGGAGTCACCAAAATTACACAATCCATAGTATGTGACTCCTTTCCAGAGGGTGGTACCACAAGCCTGGAAAGAGAATAGTAAGCCAGACTCAGAAAATCTGGAAGCTGGGGATGCTGAGATAGCTCAGCAGGTTGAGTGCTTGCCTCGCAGTCACATGGTCTGTGGATCAAATCCCAGCCCCAGCTGTGTAAACCCATATGTTGAACTGTGGCATAGCTGGTAACCACCGGCATGGCAGTGAAGGTTCTTGCCTATCATGTAGGAAGCCCCCAGTCTGGTTCAGCCCCATGTGGCCCCACATCCACCTGTATGGAATGAACCTATGTCAAAACTATGAAGAATGTTCTGGTGTTCTGGGCCCTCTTCTCTCTCTCTCTCTTCTTAAACAATAAAATAAATCTTAAAAATATATATCTGGAAGAAAAAGTGTACCTCCACCCCACCCCAGAGACAGAGCCAACCTAGAAAGTGTTCCTGGTCACAAGGACTGTGGGGTGACTGTAGACCCTCACAAGTGACACAGGTGTGGGTCTTTCTGTGCCTCAGAGGGCACAGAATGTGGAGAAGTTAAATCCAGTGTCTCTCTGGTCCATGGGCCCCTCACCATGACAGACAGGCAACCCACAAGGATCTTTAAACCTCTGTGCTGGGAGGCACTTGCACCTAGATTAGGGGTGCACAAGAAGACAGACACAGCCCCCAGCAGAAGGAACACAGAGCAGGTGTTGTTATCAGGCCCGTATCAGGAAAGAGGTGAGAGAGGTCACAGGGTGGAGCTAGAGAGAAGGAAACCAGAGGGGCCTAGCACTTCAGGGAGTCTAGGAGCAAGAATAATAATCCAGGAAGGCCACGGGGAGAAGAGAAGCTATGGACCAAGGCTCCAAGCCTCTGTGCTTGCTCCACTGTCCCATAAGACTTCACGTACAAACACAAATTTAAAGGTGTCATTATTTTAAAGAATTTCAAGATACATACCATAGAATGTTAAACCCCAATCACAGTGCATCTTCTGAGCATGGAACCATGACACCCTTGTCAGTGTGGTCACTCCACATGGAAGTTGTCTGTTAGGAAAACTGAGATGGGAAGGAAGAAGTATTGCACCATGTAATATATATGCTAATATAATCACTAGACCAGGAGTTAGGGTTTCTGAATTCTAGTATCACTCTCTATCTTAATTGCTTTATATTTGGAGCACTGATCTCCTTATCTACAAAATGAAGGTTTTCATTAAGTGATTCCTCAGGTCCAGTTATTTAGTCATTAATAAATATATGCTCAATATCTATTAGAGGCTGGGAAATGTGCTAAATCCTGAAATTACAGGAGTGAATAAAAGCACAATGCGTAGCTTACAATGCCATTTGGAAAAGAAACATTCTGTAAGTAATTACAAATGTAGTTAATGATATAAAATAACTACAGGGTGTAATGGGAGCCAGTAGGGCTGGGAAGACTACCGGTACCCTGTGGAATGGATGTTTAACATCAGACCGGAGAAATGAACAAGAGTTAGGAAGTACACTGTGTTTTTAGTTTGTGAGAGGGAGAAGAACAGGGTTGAGCAGGGACCTGGAGAAGAGGCAGAAGGGCAGGGCATTTCCTATGTAAAGAGCCTGGGTCATAGTACAGTTTCTTCAACAGATACAAACTGTGTGAGTAACACACACCACATGCTAGTGCTAATTAACTTAGGGGGGGAAGTGGGTTCTAACAAAGTGATAACTTAAAAATGCAAACCAGCAACGCTGTCCCAGAAGCAGGGAAGAGCACACAGCAGACAAAACAAGTCTTTTCCTGAAAAGCAGTGCTTTCGATGAAGATTTGGATGCCAGGAGTGTTTTGGAAATTGCTGCAGAAAACACAGTGAGGGAATGGCGATACAAGATGGGGAAAGGCAGATAGTTTATAAAAGTCATGTTGCTCTGTGAGTAACTAAATATTCCTACTGGGACAGTACAAGACACTCCTTCAGAGCTGTCTCCTGTGGGGTAAAGAAGCTGGGCTATTTTCACCAGCTTCCATCCTCATGGGAGCTCCCCACGCTGCACTGCTCATGGGCCCACCTGTGGGTAGAGACCTGAGAATGCCTGAAGCATAAACCCAGGAAGCCATTGGCATTCTTCTTGTAGATAAGCTTCAGGGTAGGTGAGAAGATGTCTGAGGGACACAAGTGTCTGCTACTGTTTTCTGATTGAGTGGCTCATTGAGCTGAGGTCAGGAAATGGAAAGGATGATAGAAGAAAATTCTGGAGAAGACTATGATGCAAGAGGAGAGATCTGGTGCTTTCTGGCTCTCAAACTACATTCACAGATTCACAGCATTTTAGCATTCAGTATTTCAACCACCATCTCACATGAGAAAACTGAAGCTGAGAGGAGCTAAATCACTTATCCAAAGCTGCATAGCCACTGTGGGTATGAGAGTCCTAATGTTTGCTCAAGTCTTTGTTCTGCTATTACAAACTTCTTCACTAACATAATTTTCACCTTGAAAAGAATGAAAGAAAGAGGAGAAGGAGGAGGAAGGGAAAGGGGAAGAGGAGGAGGTGGCAGAGGAAGATAATAACAACAAATAGGGATATGCATGATCATCTTCATCCAGACAGGATATAAGCAGCCCTTGGAAAGTGAATTTACAAATGCAATCAAACAGCAGCCATCATGACAAGACCTCCACCTTCTTGAAATTTTTCCCAAGAACTCATCCTTTTTCCAACTTTGTATCTTCTATAATTTGGGGAAAGTAAACATAAAAGAAAGTATTTCCACAGAATAGTGTTACTATGCTTTATATACACATTAAGTTATCTAACATGTAAGTGAGGAAAACTGAATTTCCCAGTTTAGTAATAAAGAATGAGACTCAATTATTGAGTGCAGTCAGGTATCAGTAATCCTCCAAGTAATAAGTGAGAATAAACCAGAGGAACCCAGTTCTATTAAGCCCAGATACATCATAGGCTTCTAGAAAATGACTTAAAGAGCTAAAATAATAATAATAAATATTAACACAACATTTAACAATTTATAGAAGGACAATATTCTCAGAACTATGTTTTAACAGCAGTCTAAAATTATACCCCCTTATATAAGAACATGGCTTTAGTCACTGGAGAGATCTGCTGGCACAGAGCAATTTATTCAGGGAGTGTAGGAAGATTTGAAATATTAAAATCTTAAATTTGAAAGGTTATCTTCTCTACCTGGACAATAATTATATAGGAAGCTAAAGATATGACATGAAAAAAGAGGTCATTTACAAATTAAGGATATATTATAAAGTGAACACACATTTTAAAAATAAGGTGAACAATAGAATTTTTCATTAAATATATCTAATATACTGAATATATATCTGAGGGAAAAGATAAGAATAAGGCACTGTTTAAAAAATGCTGTAGAAGAATTATTTTAATAGTGGGTAAGTTTTCTAGAGACTCAGATGAGTTTTTGTCATATCCCTCAACCTTCTTTAAAAATATTTCCAAAATGACTTACCATGCCCAAGTCTTTCTATTTAGACAGCTTCAAAGGATCACAGTCAATCTTGGATGTCTTATACACTTTTAAATGCAACTTTTGTCGAATTGATGTATGATTTTGAATTGGACTTATGTCAATTTGATTTATGTTCCTGCTCTTGGCAAATGCTATGTGTACCTACCATAACTGAGTTGTCACAGAAGAAAACGAGGATCCACAGAGGCAGAGATGATATATCTCCCATAGGATCATTCATGGAAATAGCAGAGCAAGGCTCATCCTTTGCTTTTGGTGGCTCATGAGTTCTAAGAAGCATGTGTCTCACAGTGCCTGGAACAGATAACGAGTAGTAGACTGTGAAGCAAACAGAAATAGCCTGTCTTTTCCAGGAGGGTGACATCTCTTATGAAGTTCTTTTGAGCTTCCAAAGAATGGCTAAATTAGGAAACCATTTAAGCAGTGTGACCAGGAGAAGTACTGTTTTAAATGGGACAGAAAACAACGGTGTTGCCCTGTTTCAAACAGTATGTGTGGCCAGCCTAGTCTGATTGGGCTAAGTTCAAAGTGTCAGTAGGCTGACCATACACACCAGTTGAAACAGGACAGTGCCTTTGTTTTCTGTCCCATTTAAAATGGTACATCTGGTCAGCATACATTTAAGACTCATCACCTATGTCCATTCAGTAATATTACAATTCTGTTCAGCTTGTCTTGCTAGAGAGTGAGAGCCTTTGGGATGGTCTTAATTTTTTTATCTTAATATTTATTTATTTATTTTTATTGTTTTTTTGACAGAGATAGAGAGAGATACAGAGACAGAGAGAGAACTGAACTGGGAGAGCTCCCAGTTTAGCACATGGTTCCACACGGGCTGGGGCCGGGATTCGATCCCTGGTCCCCAGCGCTGCAAAGTGAGCGCTTAACCCACTGAGCCATCCCGGCTTCCCAAATTTTTTTATCTTAATATAGACATTTTTCTTCTCCCAGGAGAAACAATTATCAAGGTTTGGTGGAGAAAAAAATGTGTGAGACAATATTGCACCATCAATATCACATCAAATAAAGCCAAAAAACTTGAGGACTTGACAGTGAATTGCCAAGAATTTTTTAAACATTTGGCCTTTATCAGAGCAATTTGTGATTTTTACCATTAACAACTGTTGGCCAAGACGCAGAAATTTATCTTCTCCACATATGCTTCAAAACCTTGTTACCACTGCTAAGCATAATTTAATTCTTTTCTTTCTCTTTTTATTGTTAGTTTATATTTGGCTTCTATAAATCTAAAATGAAAAGAAAAGTATACAGGGTCCAGTAGAAGTAACACCCTTTTTTAAGTAGTATAGTATAAACGAACGTGTTGTCTTAGTAACCTTAGTAACCTTAGTGTTCCAGGTTCCCTGAAGAAAAATGGCCCATCAGCTGAAAAGGGAACAATGAGTAAAGCTGTTATGTTACAGAATCACATGCTTATGGTTTTGTATCAATAATAAGATTTGATATAGATTACCAGCTCATAATAAAAGGGTGTTACTTCTGCCAGACCCTATAGATTGTAGTTGTCTATCAAGGATGATACGCAAACAGTGCTATGACAAGTTTCCCAAAATGGTCTTTTGCTTGTCTTTGATTTACAAAGCATTGCTGAAAATATTACCCCTTTAACAGTTATGGTGTGTTTCTGCAATTACTACTGTTACTACCTCTCAGGAAACCATCAAAAGTTAACTTAAATATATATTTTCCAAAATTTTTTTTTTAATTTTTTTCTCTTTTTTTAAAATTAAATTCATTAAGGTGACATTGATTAGCAAAATCACAGTTTCCAGGTGTATAATTCTACCATACATCATCTATGTGTCACTATATATTTGTGTGTTCTCTTTCCATCACCATATACTTGACACCCCCTCATTCCTCTCTCACCCATTTTCCCCCTTACCCTTTGAGAGAAAAATTGTTTCCATGGAATATCTGCAGAAAACAATGTACCATGATTTTCAAGGTCCGTGCCAGTGCCAGAAAATGTGTTTGTTTTAGTAGACTCTGAAGAGCAAAACAAGATCATAAAATTTTACATTTTCTAGAAACTTAAACTGGTACCCACTGGACACTCTCCAGCTACTTTCTTTCCTCTTGATAGCAACATTCAAATAATAGGGTATCTAGAGAGGTATGAAAATTTACACTTTATAGATCTTTAATCAAGAAAACAGCCTTGTCTTCAACCATTTATGTGCAGTTCTCTAACTGAAAACTACGTTCTAAGCCAATGATAAAAGACTAATCTCTCCCTAGAATTTTATATAAAGTAGATGGTCAATCTTGGAAGATGGTTGTATTTATCTCAGAGGATTTCTGGCAGCCGGAACTCTACTTGCTGGTCAGCCCTGACATTCTTATGGAATTAAACTAAATACTTTTGTGCTTTTTCAAACTGTCAAATATTACAGCACTTTCAAACAATACTGAATTCTAGTAAAGGACAATAAAATTTTCTTGAACTGCAGCTATTATAATGAGGTAAGGCTCTCACAAAAGCTAGGTGACTCATTCCCATATCCATAGTCTGTGCACACAATTAAAATTTGTGTCTTAGTAAAATAACAAATTATGACAGATTTTAGACAATGCTATTGAAGCAGCAAGTGGCAAAGTACTCTGCTGTACAACCTCTACCATATTGATGGCTTTGAACACCTCACTATTCCCTGTCACATCAGTGAGATAATAGAGAAGAAGGCTTCTGATAGCTCTAAGAGAAAGCAATGATTAAATACAGAATATTGTGACTATTACATTTTACTTCATGTTATATCAAGAAATTGAATCACCGAGTTAGCTGTTTCTTTAAGACAGCATCACCTGACCTTTCCACAGCTCATTCAGTGCACTAGGAAAGAGAAAGAATAAGAATTCATTTGAGATTCTGATTTGCCTGGTTAGGAAGATGCTTTTCCAAAGGCGTGCAAGTGCTCACTCTGTATGATGCTCTTCTTTCTCATCAAGCCTGAAATTTCAGTGCATTATTACAAACAAAAAGCCCGTGATTGCACTGGACTGTGGGTATGAAATTTTGCCCAATACATAGAACACACTACCAAAAAAAAAAGCAAGTGACAGAGTGGCAGAGTTCCTGATGTATACTTTGCTACTAAGGTCACTTTATGACAGTTACCAAGCAGCAGAAGCAGTAATTTTCAGACAGCCATGGACAGCTGCTAGAATACTGGCTACCAGACCAGCATAAGTAATTGGTAATTCAAGGAGGACTTTAACCAGAAAGCCAAGCACGTTGGTTTTGTCTACTTTTTGTTACAAAGTAGCCTGCATTCTCCATACCCATAGATTTTGTCTAAAATCCTTGATTTATATTTTGACCATCATTTCAAGAAAATTCAGCATCTGTTTTACTTTTTAAAGTGATAACCTAACTAGGGAGAACTGGCAGTGAGTGGAAAAATAGGGCAATGTTCTTCTCAGAGTATGTTGGATCCAGTTGAACTATCATTATAATCTAAGGCTTAGAATTTTCTCTGTAAGTTGAGGTGGCAAGCACATGCATATGTCACTGTATCATTCTTACACTATGTTACAATTCTTTGTTTTAATAATAGAAGCTTAAAATGCAACTGTAGTTTTCATTAAGATAAGTTTTGTCACTCTATTTAAAAACTGTATCAGTAATGGGGATTTTACTCTGAAAAAGGTAGTTTGAAGTAACTTCTGAAAACTATCATAATCAAATTATTATCATTCAGTACACTCTCATACACTGAAAATACTATGAATGTTTGATTTCCTTTATAATTTGTTAAAAGACAGCATGTTGCCTTGTAAAATAGTCATTTATCTGTAACCTAAGCCCTTAGTAGAATATACATGGAAACATTTTTATTTTACTTATTTACCCTTAATAATAATAGATATTGATCCACTAAGGCCAGTTACGAGAGAGGGTCAGAAAAATCCAGTCCTGGATATAGACAATATATACAACTATATGTCATAAATAGCTACACAAAATTAACTTTAGACATAGATAACCAAAGATGATCTGATAGATCAAAAAATTAGTCTTTTTAGGGAGGCCAGTATAGCTCAGCAGGTTGAGCACTTGCATTGCAATTATAAGGTCTGAGTTTCTATTCCAAGCACCAGCCCGTGCAAGCAGACGCACATGCTGAACTATGGAAGCAACTGGTAACCATCTATCCCTGAGGTAAATATTCTTGCTTCCCATGCAGGAGCCCCACCCTCAGCCCACCTCTCCCGCATTCAGTTCCCACACTGTGTGGCCCCACACCCACCTATGTGGAATGAAACCATGTCACAACTATGATGTACAACTATGGAGACTGCTCTGAGTCCTCCCCACTTCTCTCTCTCTTTCTCTCCAAAACGAAAAGAAGTAAATAGTCTTTTTAAAGATTTATTTTTTATTGTTTTTGACAGAGAGACAGACAGACAGAGACAGAAGGGGACGGGCCCAGAGCAGTCTCCATAGGTGTGCGTCATTAGTTTTCAATACAGTTTCACTCCATGAGTGGGAGCGGGGCTGCAAATAGTGGGAAGAATGAGGGAGGCATGCCCCCGCCAGGGGCCTCCTATATGAGAAGCACACCTGGGGCAGGAGTTGAACTGGGAGCCTCCCACTTGGAAAGGTCACCCTGGTGAGAATCAAACTGGGGGCACTCCTTAGTTCAGCATATGGGTCCGCATGGGCCAGGGCTAGGGCCAGGGCAGGGGCTGGGATACAATCCTCAGACTCCAGAGCTACAAGATCAGCATTCAACCTGCTGAGCTACCCAGAATCTCCAATAGTCATTTTAAATAAGTGGACTTAATATCATCATTTTATAATTTTTATTTATAAATTTTTCGCCTTTACCTCCTTGGATGGATATAAATATACCTGAAGTTTAAGCAATAGACTTGGAAAATTTCATTTATTCCAACTCTGTCACTGCCTCAGTTTTTTAAAAAAATTAAAAGAAAAACAAAATATCAATCAAAAATTAAAAATGTCCACACCTGTCACTCAGATATTTGTCATTCAATTCATTATTTTTCAAAGTAAAAAAAAAAATTTATCTTACTCCAAATCACTTATATTATTTTTTACATAAGCATCATCAAGGATTATATTTAAATTTAAATAATGAATTTCAACTTCTGGCTGTTCAGTCTTCTAAGGCGGTTGTCCCCAATCTTTGTGGCACCAGGGACCAGTTTCATGAAAGACAATTTTTCCATGAACCAAAGCAGGGGAGGGTAGTGGATGGTTTCTGGATGATTCCAGTGCATTACGTTTACTGTGCACTTTATTTCAGTTATTATTACATTGTAATGTGTAATGAGATAATTATACAACTCACCATAATGCAGAATCAGGGGGAGCCCTAAGCTAACTAGACAGTCCAATCTGAGACAAGTGAGCAATGCGGGGGGCGAGTTGGGGTGGGGGTGTGCAGATGAAAGTGGTAAGTGTTGGATCCTAACTTAAAGCCTGCTATGAGATGCAGCTGTACAAGATGCAGCTATACAACTAAAGTGCATCAACTCACTTGCCACTATAAATCCTGCCACCAGATGCAGCTTAATTGTCACTTGCCACTCACTGATAAGGTGACATTAGTCTGCAACCAATTGATTTAATATGATATCTGTGATGTCTAACATCTCTACTAATGTTAATCTGTATTTGCAGCTACTCCCCAGGACTAGCATCCCTGTCTCAGCTCCACCTCAGATTATCAGGCATTAGATTCTCGTAAGGAGCACACAACCTAGATCCCTCACATGTACAGTTCATAATAGGGGTTGAGCTCCTATGAGAATCTAATGCTGCCACTGATCTGACAGAAAACAGAGCTCAGGTGGTAATGCCAGCAATGAGGAACAGCTGTATATATAGATGAAGCTTTGCTTGCTCATTCATCACTCACCTCCTGTTGTGCAGTCAGTTCCTAACCCTAACAGGCCATGGACCACTACTGGTCTATGCCCTGGAGACTGGAGACCCCTGTTCAAATGGATCTTTTTTGATACATTCTGTATTAGTCTGTTATATTTTGGGTTCTCTTTCTTGAGATAGAAGTAACAGTATCAGACCATCAGAATCACATTGGATCCTGCTTCTTATTATTTTCTTAAATTAGAAAGGGTCATACCAATCTTATAACCTACTGGGGTTTTAGAGAGTGTCTTGGTTGGAGAACTGAATCCTTTTAGAGTATCTGCCTCCTTGACCTGGCCTATGTTCTATCATAAATTAAAACTGTTCAATATGACAAAGACAGATACTAATGATCATGTATATCTGCAAAATCTAACCTCATAATAAGTTTTCTCAAGGCTTTCCGAATACCCTTTGTCAAAATGACTTATCACTTTCAGAATGCCATTTTTAAGTATTTCCAGCAATCACATAGGCACATGTTGAGAATATTATGAATTAGATAAATTTAAATACATAGAGGTGACCTGATTTTTTTGACCACTTTCACAATATAAGTAGAAGATATTTCCAATCTAGAGATTATTCATGAATGATAATGCATGTTTACATAATTGTGCACAGAAATGTGTGTATGTACACAAACACTCACACACAAACACACACACATATGGGCTGTCTGGGAAAAAAATCCAGCCATTGTCAATATAAGAATGGTTACAAAAAAAAATAGAATTGTTACATAGCTGGATACTTTCTGGATAGCCCTTCTTTTTGTGTATTCAGGCTTACACCTACTGCAAAGAATAATGAAACAGCTTATTATCTAAAACAATTCCAAAGTATACTTTTACCAAAGCATAAAGAGAACTTGTATACACGTATATGCATTAAATTGCTAAGATTTATAAATTAAACAATTTAAAAAAGGAAATAAGTGCTATAAGGTTTCACTTAAAAATTTAAGCTCATTTCAAATGTCACCCCCCCAAAAAAAATCTGATCATCAAAGTAACATACATTTCTATTTTAATTCCTACTAAAAAACAGCTCTTTTAACCAGTTGAATTAATCAGCTGGAAACTTGAATTAATACAGCTATCCAACTTGGGGGAGTATGCTTCCTTATTATTGAAAAAAATAGTCTTATTCAAGACCTTTAATAAACATAGAAGATATTAGTTTGCCCTGGCAACAAGAATGTCTGTGTTTTGAGAAAGCGTATCATACTTAAATGATGTCTATGTGATTTAGCAGTTATTTATCCGCTCCACCAAAATAACAAATTTGATGTGTGGAAACATATATTACCCAAAGATAAGATGAGCACAGTGAACTTCTGATTAGACTACCTACTCCCTATGTTGTATTCACATTGCCTTTTTGTGTGACTCGCCCTAATGATACAACTCAGCCATTATTCCTCTTGACAAAAAATACCATG
This sequence comes from Craseonycteris thonglongyai, assembly GCA_004027555.1. Lineage (NCBI taxonomy): Eukaryota > Metazoa > Chordata > Mammalia > Chiroptera > Craseonycteridae > Craseonycteris > Craseonycteris thonglongyai. The sequence goes on along the minus strand of PVKE010034135.1, from coordinate 4,176 downwards.
TAGCAACTTTATGTGGAAAAAACTGATATTTTCAATAGTATTCCCCTTCTTTACTAACCTTCCTCTATTTCTTGCTGTAACAAAACCCTGAACAAAGCTTGAATCAAAAAAAGCTTTCAATATATTCTGCTGTCATAATTCTACCATGATCCTATAGAGTCTTAATGTGTCCATGTTTCTAGTATTATTATCTGGTCCTGGGCAATCTCAACAGAATTCTTATGACATAAATTAGAACTGAATGGTAACAAAGGATTACTAGCTCTACTAGTCTGCTAGGGCTACCATAACAAAATACCACAAATTCAATGGCTTAAACAGCGGAAATTAATTTTTTTATTGCTGTAAGCTAGAAGTCTAAGATCAAAGTGGCAGCAGAGGTGGTTCCTGGTGAGAGCTCTCTCCTTGTGTTCTTACATGGCCTTGCCTCTGTGCAGCATACTCCTGGTATCTCTCTTCTTATAAGGACAGCAACCCTATCAGATTAGAGTCCCATCCTGATGACCTCATGTTACTTAATTATCTCCTGAAAGGCTCTATTTCCACATACAGTAACATTGAGTGTCAGGGCTTCCACATATGGATTTGGAGGAAACAGAATTCAGTCCATAACATTAGCCAAAATCTTGGGATCTTAAAGAGCTGGCTTTTAGTGAAACCAAATCTCTAGTGTTCTATAGAAAACTGTGGTTCATCCAGAGTTAATTCTGCTTTATAAGGCCTATGCATTTCATTTGCTAGCAGCATGACATATTTTCAGCTACCTCTGCACTTGTGTCTTAGTAAAAAAACAAATATACTGGGGGTACCATAAACATGTATACAAATTTTTTTTAATTTATTTTATTGTTTGAGAGAAGGTGAGAGAGAGAGAGAGAGAATGGGGGAGGGCTCAGAGCAGTCTCCATACTTGTACATCATTAGTTGTGACATAATTTTATTCCACACAGGTAGATGTGGGAGTCACATAAGCCAGGAACTGAACTGGGGGCCTCTCTCATGGAAGTTGAGAAACTTCACCATCATCTGGCAGTTACCAGTTGTGCCGCAGTTCAGCACATGGGTTTGCATGGCCCGGGGCCGGGAATCAATCCCCAGACCTCACGGTTACAAAGCAAGTGCTCAACCTGCTGAGCTATCCCAGCATCGTTCATATACACATTTGAAGAGATATTATCTATGTATTACTTTTTGAAATTGGATTGAATTACAGTAGCAATGTGTAGCATGACGTTCATTTAAAGGATCAGTTTAATCAAATGAATGTTAGCAATACCCTGTAACAGGCAGGGCAGTCAAAGCAATTGGCAGAAGCACAGCTGTCATTCAAGTAGCACAAGACTCTTTTGAAGTGGTTTTTTAAATTGAAGAATGTTGTGGAAGTACAACAAGGTGTGAATATGCAACAGAGCCTCCAACACGCCTACCAATTGCACACATTTGTGATAAGTTTGAGGCACATGGTAAATTGAAATGGCATGCACAGTGATACAAGGGGACAGCTTGGTCAATGTTGATCAAGCAGTAGTTCACTGTAATCTGAAGTATCTGGATGCTGATGGTAAGGTAATCACTTTGAGCACCTCTTGTAATTGCTGAAATCAAATATGACTTTTATTATCGGTATATATTAATATTTTAATACAGTATTTTCCTAAAAATGTGTATATACTTTTTTGACACCCTCTGTATATGAACTTGTGCCTTTATATTCTTGAAGCAACCAATAAAATTTCTTTTATTTATTTATTCATTTATTTATTAGAATCATACATTTTGGGATCTATTTATTAAGGCAGCCTATCCTATACTAATGTATTTAGCAATTAACACAATTGCACTGAAGCATTCTGATTTCTAAAACTAAAATTTCAATTATTGGAACTAAAAATATCAGTTTATTTTCTTTGTATGTTGTCCCAGAAATGAATGAATATTTTTCCACATTTATTTATTTATTCACAATAGCTATCGAACTCTTGCTATTCTTTTATTTTGTTAATTGTTAAAAAAAATTTATTTTTTGAGCTATCCCGGCATCCCTATAGATGAAATTTCTAGAGGAACTCTTCTAACATTTCCTTTACACATCAGAAAATAAACCAAAGCCTTTACCAATCACTCACAGTAATCCAGGATACTGTCTTATAGGTGTGCCATTCCCATCACCTAAATCTCCATCCATGCATAAAATGTTTGCGGCCCTCTGAATGAATCAATCAATGATTCCTTCATTGGCCCATTCATGAAACAACTATTTTTTGTTGAATACGCGAGTCAATATCCAAGACACTGAGGATTCAGCTATGAGGAAGACAATGTTTCTGTCCTTGTACATCACATAGTTGACAAGTGAGTCTGAACCTTTAAAATATGGCCCTTCAAACCTAAGGTTGATGTACATGATCACTATTCCAGTTTCAACGTCATAAAAAGGGGATCAAAATTAAAATATTTCCAGGTTCTGACTGCTGCCAGTCAATACAATACCTTTGAGAAAATTTTAAAATAGCAACCTCTCTGAATCCAGATTGGCACAGTGATGTACAGTTAAAATTTCTTTCTTCAATGGACACAAACTAATCAGGGAGCACAGGCAGGATATTGATGTTTATAGACCTGGAAGTTGTACCCACTTGTCCAAAGAACACACATGACACAATCGTATATGGCAGTCCTCTTCCATGTGGTGGAACTGAGAATATATTGAGGAGTGTCATGGGCTACCAGTAAAAATTCCATCTAATGCCACTCCTATAATCCAAATAGTTAATCTGAGAAGCTTAAAGCCTAAAAGAGTTTAAGCCTATCCAAAGATCAGAAAGAATATTCAGAAGAACCCCAAAGCCAAAAAATGTTAGAAAACTATGAATTTCACAACAATGAAATCTTAGCAATCTTTGTAATGATTTTGTTGCAGGAAACTCTTTTATTTGCTAGAGAAACAAGAAAGGTACAGTACATTTATAACATGCTTGTTCCAGTCATCTCTTTTCTGGATTGAACTACAAATGAACTATAAATAGGGATCTAAGCTGTGAATACCATGTACCTCATGAGCACTTAGTAAATGAAAAGCAATAACACTCTATGCAGAAGGCAAATAAAAAGAAAGTGCGATTTTTAAAAATCAGATGAGTAAAAATGACTAATTTCTATAGAAACTAAGTATAGAAACAATTGTTGGACAAAGAAGGAAAGTCTCAAAGTGTTCTGAATACACTTAAAATATCTCTGAATTTCATTTATTTTAGTTAGTGTCTTTTCTAGCAGGCATGCATGAGTGCATGTCATCAATTCAGTGAGTGAAAAGTTTGATAACACCATTTTTCTATATCATGAAGATAAATACACAATTTAGCTTTGGGCTTATAATTAAATGAACCACAAAACTCTGATTTATTAAAGTTCATTACAGATTTTTATACAGAAATTTATTCATGCTCAAAGGCAACAAAAAAAATTATTATAAAGGTTATTGAATTGAAATTTGTATTATTTTTACCCCAGGAAAAAAATGTAAGTAAAACCTGTATTTTCTTAACTGTATATTGTCATATTTAGGTGTACTAAATGAAAAATAAGATTGATAGAAAATATTGCTCTTAGTATATGCTGATAAAATATGATATTTTTAAACGCGGTTTGCTATCAAAACCATTGTAATACTGGTGACTATACAGCAACCCTCAATTCTAAGGTTATCATTTAGAATCTATAATATAGATGATCACAAACTGTCATTCTCCTTTCCAGCAAGCACACTTGTTTTTAATCCTTCTCACACTAGTCTAACTTAATTCTGTAGTAATATCTCCTAACCAACATTGCCATCTCAATTTCTCCCATGATCTTTAGAAGTTATTTCTAATGATCACACTCACATTTCTCCCACTGTGCCACCACTTCAGCTACTCTCAACAGATAAATGACTAAGCTTGTGTTTGCCTGTGCTTAGAGTTTTCTTTATCTGTGTAGATTTCACTGCATCTGTAACTATCTTCCCTTTTCAAAAGCTTCATTTTTGGGGAAGCCAGGATGGCTCAGTGGGTTAAGTGCTCACTTTGTAGTGCCAGGGACCAAGGATCGAATCCCAGCCCCAGCCGGTGGGGAACCATATGCTGAACTGGGGAGTTCCCCCAGTTCAGTTCTCTCTCTGTCTCTGTATCTCTCTCT
>PVKE010034134.1:0-17551 GCA_004027555.1 Craseonycteris thonglongyai | reverse complement strand
ATCTATTTCTTGAAAGAATGACTGTGGGATTTTGATGGGAATGGCATTGAATCTGTATATTGCGTTGGGGAGTATGGAATAATGGTTATTTCTGATGGTGGGAATTGAATTAATTTTTCCTTTACAATTTTGTATTTCAGTTTTAAAAAAATTTGAACATTACATTTCTATGATTAGGGGAAAAAAGTTTTTTATTTTATTTTATAATCTCACCTCTTCTAGGATGAGCCTTCTTTTCTTTTTAAAGATTTATTTTATTGTTTGAGAGGTGAGAGAGAGACAGACAGAGAAAAGTGGGAAGGGCCCAGAGCAGTCTCCATAGTTGTATATCATTAGTTGTGACATAGTTTCACTCCACACAGGTGGATGTGGGGCTGCGATGGGCATGAACTGAACTGGGGGCCTCCTACATGGAAGGTGAGAACCTTCACCACAGGGCTCAGCGCTTACCAGTTGGTCTGCAGTTTAGCATATGGGTTTGCACTGGCTGGGGCCAGAATTTGATCCCCGGATGTCGTGGTTGCAAGGCCTGTTGAGCTATCCCGGCATCCCTGGATGAGCCTTTCTTGACCCTCCCTCTACAGAAGAGTGGATCACGCCCTACTGTGTATGGACCCTTTGTCTCACATATCACTGCTGATGTAATTGTCAAATGGTATTATTTTTATTTGTTGACTGTGCCCTCCACTAAGACCAAGCATCTAATGTAAGAATATGAAATGAGAGTACAGTGTAGTATGAGAAACAAGGAGATAGCAGTCATTACTAGTTTTCCCATAACTATCTAGTAATTCTGTCAGTTGTTTCGAGTATTTTCCGTCTCTTCCTCCTGTTCTTTCTCCCCTCCTCCTCCTCAGTTGTTTTTCATCAGAGATCACATTAGAACATCATTAACGACAATCTCAATGCTTGGGTGTCATTTGAGGTACTCTGAGGAAAAAAAGAATTCAGGACATTATAGAATAGAGGAAACAATCTGAATTTTAAAATTGAAATGGAAATCATGAGGAAAATAAACTGATGGTGAAGAGCCAGATGTTTTATCTGGATAATAAATATGCTTATTTTGTTTCAGTTTAGGCTTGGAAGACTTTGGTACTGTATAGGGCCAAAAAAAAAAAAAAAAAAAAAAATCTGGCATAAAGGCAATTAAAAAGAAAAAAAGGAATCTTGACTAATAGGATTTTACAGATATTTTTTCTTCCTTCTCAAATCTTGGCATAATTTTAGTGGCAACTCTTTTATTAATATGTGGAGGAGTAAAGGGGGACATACTTTATAGATTATGAAGGTTTTCCTATACCAAAGTTCAGGGCCAATTTGATTAACAAATATGTTTAGGTAGCCTGGGAAATTATAAGCAGTTTTAAAGCTAAGTTGTTTGCCATCTTTTCAAGGGCACAAACTCTTATGGAGCTTCCTTAGGAGAGGCTTAGAATCATGAGGGGCATTGGGCTCTTAACAGCTGAGAGGATTAGCAAGAGCTCAAAGTTCCTTGCTTTTCCTTCCTTATTCTTAAAATGCAAATATCTTCCATGCCTCCTGGACAGAGCTTTTCTCAAGGTCACATGCAATGGATATGAAAGTTCATGGAAAAAAAAACAACCTTTAAAATGTGATAACACGTACTACATGGCCACCTCCAAACAGGGGGCACACCCCAGTTCAGCAGAGGGGTCCACAATTTGCTCCTTGGACCCCAGGGCTGAAAATGAGCACTCAGCTCGCTGAGCCATTCCGGCATCTCCCTTTCTTCTTTTCCAATTATGCATTTAAAACTCTAAATTTCCCTCTAAGCTATTGTTCATCTCATGAGTTTCAGATATTTTTCTCTCCGAGTCCAGGGCTCAGAGGTGTGACCATTATACCAGCTGGCCACAATGAGGCATTATTTTCCCAGAAGAGCATGGCCATCAGACCAACAGAATTTGTGAACTTTCAGTGGATGATTGCAAGTGTCTTAATATGCAGAAGGCTTATAGTTGGGGTAGCAGTGGGATAGGGCTTACATGTAATAACCAAATACCATAATTTTTATTTTTTTCTCAAAGACAATTATTTCTATTAATAGAGATAGACTGTTTGATATGACAGCTTTTTGTAAGCTTCATCTTTAGGAAAAGATTGTTTAATTTTGGAGATGGAAGGAAAAATACTATTTTAGACATTTAAATACCATTCTAGGTCAAGTGGTTGTCTTCTGTCTTGGGATTTATAAAATACATGTCTTACAGGAAAACCGCCCATCTACTTGAAGTCTGTGTACAAATAATTTAGTATTTTATCTAAAATCTCTCTCTTTTTTTTGTAGAAAATTTTTATTACTGGTGATATTAACAAAGATGGGAAACTGGATTTTGAAGAATTTATGAAGTACCTTAAAGACCATGAGAAAAAAATGAAATTGGCATTTAAGAGTCTGGACAAAAATAATGATGGTGTGTTTTTATTTTCTACTTATCACCAGCTATGAAAAAACACTTCTTATTGTTCAAGAGTATAAAACAATGTATACTTAGTCTCTTTTTTTAGATGGTAATTATTGCTAGTGTTAATACTTGTTTGTCTTAGTAATGTGATTTTATGTAGAATTCATATTTTTAGTGAAGAAAACTTATAGATAACTTTGTCCACTAAATTAAAAAACAGTGAGTTTTAGGGCTGTTTGTATAAAATGTTAACTGTGGGACATTATGATTTGACTTAAAGCTATGGTTTAAAAATAATGGTTATCTTTTCTCACTCTCTGGGCAAGAAGATTTATTTTTGTTTCATATTAGGCATAAGCATTATATATTCTAATACTTAAAAAAATTTCAGATTATCTTACATTTGATAGTTCTTTGGGAAGAATTCATTAGAGCAGATTCTAAAAATTGAAAAGAATAGCAGATGGACATTTAAATATGTATGCTCTGACTAGAATTATGGTTTCTCTATTTAGATTAATAGCTTGAAGTTACAAGCTATTAGTAACGCAAGGGCCACAGTAGGAGAACAAGAAGAATTGTGAAATCTGTATCGCTAGAGGCAACTTTTGACAGGAAGAGGGAATTTATCTTAAAAAATTAGAAGGCAGGCTCCAGTCCCTCCCTATGTATGAGTAGTCAGGACCATTGCATTCAGACTATTCAAAAAACAAGTTAAACCAGTAGATTCAGAGAAAATATGGTTCATATCAGGGGTTAGCCAACTTTTTATAAAAGGCCAGGCAGTAAATATTTTAGCTGTGTGGGCCATATGGTCTCAATTCTGGCTACTTTTCTTTGCTGTCCTTGCACAGAAACATCCATCGATAATATGTAATGGAGGGGCATAGCTGTGTTCCAATAAGACTTTATTTACGAAAGGATCAACAGGCCTTATTTAGTGAGAGGGTTATAGTTTACCGATCCCTGGTTTATACTGAACATTAAGTTCAGTTAGATTCAAGCTAGGTTCCTTCAAGCAAACAACCAAACCCTTTGAATGGTTTTGAAGACTGTTCAAGTCTGTGACTCTCAGCCAGGAAGAGTTGAGTTTGTGGTGGAAAGTAATGCTACAGGAATATTTGCTACCTCCTACAAACCTTATATTATATGCCCCCAAGCCTAGCCTTAGTCCAGTCTTCTAGCAAAACTCAGTTCTTATAATCAACTTTACTTCTTCCCTGTACACCTTCCTCCTACCCTGGACCTTGTACATTTCAGCTGCAGAGATAGGACTGCACAGTGTGAGACAGGCAGTAGTGACAGATGGTGCTACCTCAAGACCATCTGCCAGATGAGTAGAGGTCAGGTGTCCCATACATAAGTTGTGCACATATTGGTTGCCCATTTCAGAAAATGCTAAATGAACTAGAGGAAATAATTAAAGATGAAATTTTATGATACATTTTCAATAAATACAATTTCTCCTTAATTTATTTTGTTTGGATATTTAAAAAAATTATTATTATGGGTTCATAATTTTGCTTATCAGACTTCCTTAAAGTCAAGCATATGAACTCTGTCTTCATTCTTTATTGATTCTGGGTTTTTACAATTATTTTGGCTTAAAAATTAAAATTTTTAAAAATTATAGTAGACATGCAATATTGTATTAGTTGTAGGTGTACAACATAGTGATTAGACATTTATGTAACTTACAAAGTGACCTCTTGATAAGTCTAGTACCCATTTGACACCATGCATAGTAATTACAGTAGTCTTGACTATATGCCCTGTGCTGTACTTTACATCCCTGTTTTTTTGTTTTTGTATTTTTATTGTTAATTTTATTGGGGTGACATTGATTGGTAACAATTACATAACTTTCAGGTGTACAACTCTACATTATGTTGTCTATGCATTAGCATTGGTGAGCACATTTCTATTTTTATATCTGACAATTTGTACTTCTTAATCCCTTTCCCCTTTTCATCCATTCCTCCAACCCTCTTTCCAAGATTCTGTATTTGAGAATTTGCCTGCTTGCTGATATTTAACCCCAAAATTAATACAGCACTTTCACGGCCATTTGTGGACATGCACAGAGCAGTGAAATACTTCAGTTGCTTGATGTGCACATTTCTAGGTGAGCTAGAACAAGGAGATGCCTGTTGTAGGTATTTTATTGTTTAAAATGGCTCCCAAGCATAGTGCTGTCAGGCATTCCGAAACATAAGAGGGCCGTGATGTGTTTTAGGAAGAACATTTATGTGTTAGGTAAGCTTCATACAGGCATCAGTTACAGTGTTGTTGACTGTGAGTTCAGTGTTAAAGAATCAATACTATCTATTAAATAAGGTGTCTCTGAACAAAAACACACACATAAAACATGGTTTTTGTATTGATTGGTTGAGGAAAATGTGACCAGAAACTCACAGGAACATAACCCTATATTTCCCATAGAAACCAATGATCAGAATTTGTTCATTCATTGTTCACCCTGACCTTGTAGAACATAACTACTATGTATGAATAATGAGAATCAAGTGTATCTCTTTGAGGGTGCAATTATAAAGGGGAATATCCAGAATGGTATTTAAGGAAAGTCATTGTTAGTAGATGGATTTCTCTAATGATCCTTATATTGTTCAGATTCTCATGCTGTGCCTATGCTGTCTCTCCAGGAGAATGCTCTTCAAACCTTGGCATTTCTTCAAAGTCCTTCCTTTAAGTGAAACCTTTCTTTCACCACTAACAGTAATTTTCATCTTCCTCTTTTCCTAGAGAACATTGCCATTAATACTGGTTTGGCATGAAATCCTCTCTTCCTGTTTTGTTTCATCTTGTTACATGCTGTTAGTCTTAGGATCCTCATAAGTCCATGACCTGCTTGAGAGAAATACAGTATTACTCACATTTATTGTGATAGTTTCTCCTCTCCTGATTCTTCTCCTGTAGTTGTTTTCTACTTCTGTTTAACCCAGTATAGTACTCGTACATCTTTATGCATAACAAATGTCTAGTCTTTTATGAAAATGTAGAAATGCATACTTGTAAGACTAATAGATCCTAGCTTAAATGAATTTACCTCAAAATCCAGGTATCTTGATATGGATCTCAATTCTGCTGTTTCTTAATGTTGTTCTTTGGTGAAGCCACTTAATCTCACTCTCTTCTTTAGGTAAAATGTCCTTATTTATCTACAAAGCAGTTATGATGCCTATATTTGAGTTGGTGTTATGTACTATAAACATTGAAGCAAACCTAATACTCACTTAAATTGATAATTTTACCTTAATCAGTTCAAGGCTTTCCCTTATAAAATGAGGAATTTGAAATTCATGATTTCGACAGTTTTTAACAGTCCTGAGTCTGAGTTTCTGCTCTTTTAATTTTTAAAGGAAAAATTGAGGCTTCAGAAATTGTCGAGTCTCTCCAGATACTAGGTTTAACTATTTCTGAACAACAAGCAGAGTTGATTCTTCAAAGGTAAGCTTTTCAGCTGATTAACAATTGCATTTTTAACTTTCATTTTCATGTTCTGCAGTAGAGCTGTATTTATAAGTGTGACTTAACTCCTTGTACTGTACCATTCCTCACTGTGTATATTTAATGTCTTTCTTCCCTTGTTCACCCCTTTCATTTTATAGGCACACATCCATCCAAGGTGTAGGAGTGGGAAATGGTAGGCTCAGACAGGACTCTTTTTTGCAAGGCCTGAAGGGGTGTAAGCTGTTAAATCTATAGATAGATTAAGTCTTAGAGTTTTAGGGCTGCCATTTTTTCCATTTGGTGTCTAATGTGACAGTAGAGCTCATTGTTTCAAGATAGGAGTCTGGTGGATTCATCATATTACCATACTTTTCCATTTATAAGATGCCTACATGTATAAGACAACCCCTACTTTTATTTTTAAAGATTTATTTTTATTGTTTTGGACAGAGAGACAGAGAGAGACAGAAAGGGGAGAGCCCAGAGAAGTCTCCATAGCTGTATGTCATCAGTTTTTGATATGGTTTCACTCCACAGGTGGGTGGCAGGGCCGTGCAGGGCAGGAACCAGGCCAGGGTCCTCCCGTATGGGAGGCATGCTCCTGGGAGCTAAGCTGGGGGCCCCTTACATGGGAATTATACCCAGGGCAGGAGTCGAACTGGAGGCCTTCCACATGGGAAGCTTGCCCCAGCGAGAACTGAACTGGGGGCACACCCAGTTCAGCTTATGGGTCCACATGGGCCGGGGCCGGGGCTGGGACTAGATCTTCGGAACCTAGGGCTACAAGCCAAGATCTCAACCCATTGAGCCATCCCAGCATCCCCAACCCTGACTTTTCTAAACCAACTTTAAGAAATGAATACACGGGTCTGAATTTTTGGTCTAACAATTTTAGACAAAAATATTGTCTTATACATGGAAAAATACGGTATTTAATTTATATGTGATTGGATAAGAGAGACATTTCAAAGCTCTCCCAGCTGACTGATGAAGAAACACCGTGGTTTTAAATTTTCAGAAGACACAGGTGCCAATCAAAACAGTTCAACTATTTCTTAAGTCAGACCTTTACAGACTTAATGTTCTTATTTCACAGGATAGAGTAATAATCTCTGAAATCCAAGTGCCCTTTGGACTCTTTTGTTACAAACACCATAGGGACTAATATTTTTATTATTATTTTTTTATGAAAACAGAAAAGGGCGGTTACATTATACTAATATTCTTGTGAATGTTTTCAATTTTCAACATTATTCAAAAAGTTCCTTCTAGATGGCTTTATTGTTGAATTTATCTGCTTTTATATCTGCACCAGTGGCCTTTTTCTTTTTTCTGTCTGTTCAGAATTTATAAGCAGCTGCTCAATAGGAAGGCCTCAAGGCTCAGAGCTCAGCATGTTAACACCGGGTGAGAAAGGCTTTCCTGAGGAAATGAAAAACTAAAACACGTAAAAGAGATAAATGGCATTTTGACAGTGGGGTATGGAACATGTCATATCCTGCCTCTAAAATTCCATTCTTCAAGGAAAGTGAGGGCTTTACTCATTTTGTTCTTGGGCCAGAAGTCGTATTCCTGTATCCTTTAGATAGCTTTAAGAATAAGGCAGATTCCAAGCCCCAGTCCTAGAATAGACCCTGGGTAATGCAGAGGGATGGGTATTTAAAAGCAGCTATATAATGATATGTAAGTATTTTATGACAATTTTATTGGCATGTAATTCCCATACCATAAAATTCACTTTTTAAAAACTGAACAGTTCAGTGATTTTTACTGTATTCACAGAGTTGTGCAACATTGCCACCATCTAATTTTGGAACATTTTCTTCACCCTGAAAAGTGACCCTGTTCCCTTTAGCACTCATTCCCTACTTGCCCCCAGTAAGCCCCAGCAACCATTGATTTACTTGCTGTCTCTATGGATTTGTCTATTCTGGGCATTTCATATAAATGGAATCATATACTATGTGGCCTTTTATGCTGGCTTTCTGTACTTACTGGTAGATAGCTATGGTAGCTAAATATCAGATGAGATTATAAGGTAAAAGCATAAAGTTTGTTAGAAGACAGAGATTGTCAGATGAAAGAAAAAAGTAAAAGAAATCTTATTAACCGAAAATAAAGTGAGGGCTGCTAAATTAATATCAGATAAGATTATAAGGTAAAAATTACTGGTATAACTTCACATTAAGGAAACTAGAGTGTCGTCATCACTTCTTAAAATTCTCCACAAAAGTTTTAAACTGGTTGATAGAATTCCAAGCATAAATTAACAAATCCATTATAGTAGTGAGAGATTTTTTTAACACACTCTGCCTGTATTTGATAGGTCAAACAGAAAAAATTGTAGGCAAGACAGAAAAGATTTAAATAAAAAGCTTGATTTAATGGGCACATGATAGAACCTCGTACCAAAAAATTCGAAAAAAATTTTTTTGTAGCTGCATATAAAAACATACATAAAAATTGAATTCACAGTAGCCCTTAAACCCAGGCTCAACCCATTTCAAAGAATTGGTATTATGAAGACCACCTTCTTTGACCACTTTGCATTAATTTGGAATTCAATAACAGAAATGTGATAAAAATTCTAATTTTTTTTGAAGTGATACACATATCAATAATTTATGGGTCAAAGAAGAAATCAGTCATAGACATTCAAAAGTACTTTGGCTTGAAAAAATGAAAATATCACATATAGGTGGGTGAAGGGGATCGAGACAGAAGGAGACAACTTTGGGTATTGAACATACTGGGAGGGTTGATAAATTTTGCCTCCATTGTTATATATATTTTTTGTTATATTGGACATATCTGGATATAACCAGTTCTGTGTAGTCACAAGGTATCTCCCCTTCACCATTCTTGACCTTGCATACACAGATGCTTACACTTCTCCCCCAGTGCACACTGCAATGTAACGAACTATAGAAATGATCCCTGAAAGTATAGTCTTACACACTGCAATGTAATGCATAGACGATGTAGAGTTGTACACCTGGAACCTATGTAATTATTGCCCACCAATGTCACCCCAATAAATTTAGCAATTATAAAAAAGAGTGTTCAGATCAAAGAACAGTCAACATGACCTTTCCATCAGAGGCCTGAGTTTTGAGTTTTTTTGGCTAAGGTGATCCTTCATGGTGGTATTCCATGGCCTGCCTTTTGTTCTCGGGGTCATAATGATGGACCCAAGTTTTATCACCTGCAATGATCTTCTTTAAGAAGTCCTCACCTGCTTTTTCAAAAATTTCAAAAAATTGGAGGAACTTTTCCTGCTGTTAACAATTTAATAACAGCAAGCTGTTTTAACCTAATATCTGGACATTCTTACATTTCCATGTGCACTGGGTGAAAAATGTAAGCATCTGTGTGTGTAAGATCAAGAATGATGGAGGAGAGATACTATGTGACTTCACAGAACCGGTTATATCCAGATATGTCTAATGTAATAAAAAATATTACAGTGGAGGAAAAATTCATCACCCTTGTACACTTGAAACCTATATAATTTTTATAATGTGACCCTAATAAGTTTAATTAAAAAAAAATTGTGAGATATAGCTAAGATGGTACTTAGGGGGAATTTTATAGCTTTAAAGCTTGTATTAGAGAACTAAGGTGGAAAAATAATGTCTTAAGTTAAGGGGAGAAACCAGATAACTTCAAAGAAGGTAGAAAAAAGGAGATAATAAAAGATAGCAGTGGAAATTAATAGCAAAGATACAGTAATAGGATCAACAAAGCTAACAATACGGTTACTCTTAGGAAAAAACAGGTACAAATGGTTTTATTGCCAAGAAGCTTATGAAACAAAAAAGTTAAATGAAAAATATCTAAGACTACAATATATTAATTTTAAATAGAATGTAAATGAAAAATATCTAAAGCTAATATATTAACTTTAAATGTTAAAGGTGAGGTACCAGGATTTCTTGATTCAAATGACCCAATCACCAAGTTTGATGTGTTTTATTTTATAGTCACTGATAATTTTCTTAGCTTAGAGACATTTGCAGAAGGAAATTGATAGCACATTTTGAGTATATCCCAAAATCACATCCAAATGTTACAACAGAACATTAAGAAATGTCTTCTTGAGCTATTCAAGGAAAAAATGGGTCATAAACCATTTGTTCCTGCCTTCCAATATTTTATCTTCTGGGTTTTGTGTTTGATAGCTCATTGACTTATAAAGTCTGACACACTGCCAAAAGTAGTCTGTAGTGAGACTGTCTAATTTTCAGGTCCATTTTTATGGAAATGATTAAAACTAACATTATCAAATGCTTGCTGCCATTTCCAAAAACCTGTTACTGTGGAATGGGATTTTGAACTCAGTAAGAATATTAAGTTGGAAAAGAAACTTCCATTCAGCAAAATAGACAGTAATTTTAGTTTTATTTATAAAGTTTGTTTTGTTCCTTAATTAGCTTTTTTTGTTTTTTAGCATTGATGCTGATGGGACTATGACAGTGGACTGGAATGAATGGAGAGACTACTTCTTATTTAATCCCGTTACAGACATTGAGGAAATCGTTCGTTTCTGGAAACATTCTACCGTAAGTAGAACCCCTTTTTTTGTCCGCTCTACTTTAGCATAGCTCCTTACCCTATACTCTTACCTATATAATCCTTTGCATCAGAAATATTTAGATACTAAAGTTATAAAAATACTTTCATTATAGAACTTTGTTTCTCTCAAACTACATTTGTAATCTATAGTAATGTTTAGAATAGATTGGAGGGCAGATCATTTTGAACAATACCTCCTGTTAGCTAAATTTTATATAGAATTGCTTGCATGCCATAAATGACAAGTCAGATTTATAGACAGTATATTTAGGAAATAAATTTAAGGGTATTTGCATACAGTCTTTATTTAATTTTGTTTACATAAAAGTACAATATGGCTATAATTTTGAGATAAAGGAGTATCTCTGAAGAATTGACAAACTAATCTCTCTTTCTAGCTAAAACAAACGTTCTGGAACGATCTGTTTTTAATTGAAGGAACCTGAGGTTCTGTTTTTTTCCATTTTAACAGGGTATTGACATAGGAGATAGTTTAACTATTCCGGATGAGTTCACGGAAGATGAAAAAAAGTCTGGACAGTGGTGGAGGCAGCTTCTGGCCGGAGGTATCGCAGGGGCCGTCTCGAGGACCAGCACAGCCCCATTGGATCGTCTAAAAGTCATGATGCAGGTGCACTTCATGATCGTTTGTCCTAAATGTCCTAAAACAATGAGAATTGCGGTGCTTTGAAAAAAGTTTAAAAATTTTCAGCAATAGTCTTTCATACCTTTAAAAAGTATCCCTCTAGTTTATTGCTGTTAACCCTAAATTCAGTCCACGTAAGTATTCCAGTGTTCTACCTTAATTGTTGGTATGCGTGGGATGAACTTTTACTCTCTGGCATTCTGTCATTATTCAGATGTTTAATATAAAAACAGTTCCCGGTTATTGTTGTAGTGTTCTCCTTAAATTATTTATATTTTCCTTCTAGTTTGTCCAGTTTTCTCAAAAGTGGGTTGTTTTCTGAAATACAGAACCTTGGAATAAGGATGTAATTTTAAAAATTATTCTAAAGTTGAGGTTAGCTGAAAAAGATTTGTAGATTGACTGCTATTTGCTAGCCGTGTAGCTGGGCTGGTCAGACTGGAAAGAGGGAAAGGAAAGGAATTATTATTTATTTGGTTGTCATTATGGTAACCCATAGTAACTCAGTGAGGTAGGTATTTTATCCTCGTCTGATCTGTGAGGAATCTGAGGCTCAGAGAGTTAAATAACTTTTCCTTTACAACAAATTACATGATGCATAGAGTATCTTTGGCTCCAAAGCTTGTGGTTCTCACACTGCCTGAAACCCCTGAGATCTCATTTTCTTTCATTCTGGGATGAAAATAAGAATATCTAACAAGGGCGTTTGTCAGAATTGAATAACATAATGTCTATCAAAATACCTGATACATTTAACACCCTACTGGAATATAGTAGTTGCTTAAAAAATATTTTTTTTGAAATTGAGTTTATTATTCCTATAGTAAACACTTTTTATATTTGTCCATAGGTTTCTGTACAAAATGATTTCTGACAGTATTTTAAACCAGCATCCATACAAAATGTATTTAGAGGTAAAGATAAGTGCTTTAAAGAAAAAGGAGAGGGAATTGGTGTATGTGTATTTTTCTTTAGGAATAATGGTAAATTGACTTTGAGAGAGCTTGAATAAGCACTTATCTTTTCCTTTGTCATATTTTCTTGTGAAGTTTAATTAAAATGAAATGGATATCTTTGGACTTCAGTTTCTGCAAATTCAGCAGGTTCCCAAAATCACCTTCAAATTCGATAATTTAGAAGGACTCCCAGAACCCATTGGAAGCTTTTATACTCATGGTTATGGTATATTATAAGGAAAAGATACAGAGTAAAATAAGCTAAGGACTGACCCTGGGGAAGTACCAAATGCAGATCTTCTGTTGTGCTCTCTCCATAGGGTCATGACGTGCTACCTTCTTGGCATAGATGTGTGACAATATGCTGAGAGTGTTACACACCAACTGAGAAAGCTCACCTGAGTCTTTGGTGTCCAAAGTTTTTATTGTGACTCAACCATGTCCTGCCCACATGGCCGACTTTTAGTCTTCAGCCCCTCCCATCTTCTATTTTTTTTTTTTTAATAGTAGTTACTCATTTTGTGCATGCCAGAACAATCAGAAGATAGCTGATTCCTTTAATTATTTTTGGTTTATTAGATTTAATCAGTTTTTAGATAGAGGCAATCATAAGGTCTAGTATATTTATAGACTATCACCTCTATAGTATAATAAGCAAATCACTTCATCACTACTTGCTGGGTTAGCCTGTTGGTACATGTTGTCATGAATTTATTGCCTAGGGCAGCTTTGAGATAAGCTATAGAAGGTACGATTTTTATTTTTGGTATCAGGCTGTGTACATTTCAGTGTCTATGGCTCTGATATATATATGATATCCAAAGTGTTTTCAGATCCATTTACATTTCATTTTGATATTACTTCCTGGGGGGAGGGATAATAGATTACCTGCAGGGCATATTTTTATCTTTCTTTAACTGAACTTGCTTCCATTACAAAGGGTGTTGTGTAGCCTCATACATAAATTAGTCCATGTTTTCTTATGACTGTCGTTCATAATAATTTTAATTTTGATTATGTTCTTTTTGTATGTTTTCCCATACTAAGGATGCCAATTGTTTTTAGTTTTAGATTTGGAGTTAGGCCTCTGAAATGGTGGTAATAATTTTTCCCATCATTATATATTTTCTCAGCCTTCTACATTCTATTTTCAAATATGTCTTTTTGCAATAGTAAAAAGTATTGGAGAAAAGAGACCAGTTTGTACTGTTACTTTTTCATGTATAAGATGCCCCCATGTAGCAGACAACCCCTACTTTTCTAACCCAACATCAGAAATCTAAATATGGTTTACTCCCATGTATAATGCAACCCCCAATTTTTGGTCCAATAATGTCAGAGAAATGTATCATCTTATACATGGAAAAATATGGTACTTGAGAAGGAGAAGCAGTAACATGCCACCAGTAATTCATATCATTTTGCTTTTATTTTTAGGTCCATGGTTCAAAATCAGGCAAAATGAACATATATGATGGCTTTCGACAGATGGTAAAAGAAGGAGGTATCCGCTCCCTTTGGAGAGGAAATGGTACAAATGTTATTAAAATTGCTCCCGAGACAGCTGTAAAGTTCTGGGCATATGAACAGGTAATTGTTATCACTATGTTGTTAATGATAGTATAATTATATGTATTACGTACAAAAACTGGTTTTTAAGTTGTTTTGTTAATATTTGTTTGTCACTTACCTTATTAGTTTTATTTAAACTGATGAAAATAAGCTCATCTTAAAAATAGAAAAACTACGAGGTAACTATCCCAAAATTCTGAACACTTTATTAACCCTGTATTTTTGTGCACCTGGGAAAGAATGCGATTATTCTGTTTTAGCACAGGAGCACCTGGGTCCCATCTGTGGAATTCTAACTTGAACACCACTGTCCAGTAAACTGAATGTATTAGCATTTAGGCCTTGATTTTCTGGGAGGTACTGTTTATGCAGTGTATGAGTATGCATTTTGAGAAACATCACATTGCCACTTACTTGATTTCTAGGAGCTGATTAGTATTGGTATTATTCAGCTTGGGCTACCATAAAAAAATACCATATGGTGGGTGGTTTAAACCAGGGGTTCCCAGCCCCTGGGTTGGCCTGTGGCCTGTTAGGAACCAGGCCACACAGCTGGAGGTGAGTGGCAGGCAAGCGAGAGAAGCTTCATCTGTATTTACAGCTGCTCCGCATTGCTCGCATTACCGCCCGAGCTCTGCCTCCTGTCAGATCAATGACGGCATTAGATTCTCATAGGCATGTGAACCCTGTTGTGAACTGCACATGTGAGGGGTCTAGGCTGCAGGCTCCTTATGAGAATCTAATGCCTGATGATCTGAGGTGGAGCTGAGGCGGTGATGCTAGTGCTGGAGAGTGGCTGAGAATACAGATTAACATTAGCAGAGGTTTGACTATAGAGACCATAATAAATCAACTGCTTGCAGACTCATATCAGTGAGTGATTCTGCATTATGGTGAGTTGTATAAGTATTTAATTATATATTATAGTGTAATAATAATAGAAATAAAGTGCACAATAAATGTAGTGTGCTTGAATCATCCCGAAACCATCCCCTCACCTTCCGATCCATGGAAAAATTATCTTCCATAAAACTGGTCCCAGGTGCCAAAAAGGTTGGGGACCACTGTGCTGGTGTAAACAACAGTAATTTATTCTGGAGCTGGGGAGTCGGAGGGAGGGAGGGAGGGAGGGAGAGAAAGAGAGAGAGAGAGAGAGAGAGAGAGAAAGAGAAAGAGAAAGAAAACTTTCTGGTGTCTCTTCTTACAAGGACACTAATCCTGTCATAAGGGCTCCACCCTCATGACCTTCAATAACCCTAATTACCTCCCAAAGGCCTCATCTCCAAATACCATCACACTGATGGTTACAGCTTCAACATATACATTTGTGGGGGACGGGAGGCAACAGTTTTATCCATAGCAGGTACTAAAGTGCATTTAAAATTTTACTTATACAGTACAAGAAGTTGCTTACTGAGGAAGGACAAAAAATAGGAACCTTTGAGAGATTTATTTCTGGTTCTATGGCAGGAGCAACAGCACAGACTTTTATTTATCCTATGGAGGTAAGTGCCATTGTGAAATCTGACTGTGTGAAGGGTGTGTGTATTAATGATCTATTGCTGTGTAACAGGTTATCCCTAAATGAACAGTTTAAGACATTTATTATCTCAGTTTTTGTGGGTCAGGAATCTGGGAGTAGCTTAGCCGGCTGCTTCTGTGGCAGGGTTTCTCACAGCTGACAGTCAAGGTGTCAGCCAAGGCTACCATCATCGCAAGGTTCAGCTGGGGATAGACCTGCTTCTATGCTCACCTGGCTGTTGGCTGGAGACGTCAGCTCCTTATCACATGGACCCCTCCATAGGTGCTTGGATTTCCTCATAACACGATAGCTAGTTCCCCCAAGTCAGTGATCAGAGAGAGAGGGAGAGAGCATAGCACCCGAGATGGAAGCTTCCAACTTTTGTCACTTCTGCTGTCTTCTGTTCACACAGACCACCCCTGGTAGAGTGTGGGAGGGGATGACACAGGGTATGAATACCAAGAGCCATAGTGGGAGGCCATCATGGAGGCTGGCTCCCACTGTGTTGATAAGAATAGAATGGCAATACTCACTGTGAGTTCTCTGAAGAGTTCTGGACCATAAATTTCATAATGGAACCTCAGGATTTTACTAGATGTTGATTGACCTACCTAACGAGTCTTCTGTTGGCATGGTTGGTGAATCATAGGCTTCCGGACTATTTTGTACAGACCTTGAGCTAAGAATAGTTTTCATGTTTTTAAAGGTGATAAAAAAACAACTCCAAAACAATATCCAACAGAGACCTGATGTTTTAGACCTGCAAAGACTTAAAAATATTTACTATCTGGTCTTTACAGGAAAAGTTTGCCAGCTCCAACTTTTAGAGTAGAAATAATTATTATAGATGGGGAGGGATATCTTTATGGATATGACAAAGGTTTTTTAATAACTCGTAAGACCTAGGCAAGATATGCCCTTAATTTTTACCTTTGTGGTATGCATATTACTATAGCTTTCCTTGCAAGTACCTTAATATGATTGTTCATATTATTCCACACATCCCTCAAAACAGATCCTTAACTCAGTCCCCAGTCTTCCTCTTACATTGTTCATCTCAGTTAATAGCATCACCTCCCCACCCTCTGCTGCCCTCATCCTATGCTCTAAGCTAGGGACACTGGAATCATCTTTTACACTGTTATTTCCCTCACTCTCTTATCTAATTGGTCATCAGTCAGTTTTGTTAAGACATCAATAGGTTATCATTTCTCTATTTACTCTGTTATTGCCTTCATTCAGATTCTCTTTGCGATCTGTGGATCCTCTTGACTCTTATCTTAGCCCCTCAATAGAGGTGATATGTAAGGGAGAATGTATCAACTAACTGGACAGTGATGTGAGTGACAGTATGTGCTAGGTGGCGGTTCTCTAACATTACTTCTTTTTGAATTTCATGATGATAGAGTTGATATGAGCAGTAATATCGTGTTATATTCTTTCATATCCAGGTTATGAAAACCAGGCTGGCTGTAGGTAAAACTGGACAGTACTTGGGGCTGTTTGATTGTGCCAAGAAGATTGCAAAACGTGAAGGCATGGGAGCGTTTTACAAAGGTTATATCCCCAACTTACTAGGCATCATACCTTATGCAGGTATAGATCTTGCTGTGTATGAGGTGAGTTTGTAGTAGCATTTTGAATTTGAAAGTGTAGTTAAATAGTTCTTACTGTTCGAATTTGATTTTGTATAAGGGAGTATGTATATGCCAGGGAACAGTTTCAGACCAAAAGTAGATTCAAATGTATGTTATTTGATCTTTTCAAGTACCTTGAATATGAGACCTTAAAAGCTTGTGGTCTGTTTTGTATTAGATATTTCTGTGAATTATTTTTATTAATGAAGAGAATGGACTCACATTCAGATGTAATTGCTCAGCTTACAAGGTAGTAGTACTAGGGATTTTTTTTTTTTTTTTTTTTTTGAGGGGAGAGAAAATAAGCAAACATGGCCCATTTTTTTTTTTTGATTTGTTCAAATATGACATTGGTAAAGCCAAGAGACTGACGTGGGCCAGCACGGATTTATCCCTGGTACTGATGAGACGGCTCAGACTACAATTCTTTAATCAACCTTGCCATTTAAACCATTTAATAATGTATGAGTCTGGCAAACATTTATTGAGCATACACTGTGTGCAAGCCACTGGGTTAGACATCAGAGCTAGAGATTGAAAGAGGATTTGGTGTTTGCCTTAATAAAACTGAAGGTCTGGTGGTGGAGATAGACAAGCCAATAGCTAAAGCAGTGTGGTTAGTTGTGCTGTGAGGGAAGTAAGCCTGGGCGCATTGGGAAGGACCCAGCCTATAGCGGAGGGGAGGGGTGGGCTGTGTCATGAAGCTTTCTTTTTTTTTTTTTTTTTTTTTTTTATCTTTTCAC